>BQNB010074614.1:0-31731 GCA_026074375.1 Tanacetum coccineum | reverse complement strand
CCCTGTTTTGAGCAAGGGTGTTGTAAGTCTCTCTTTTTCTTACTTTTCTTATCTACTGCAGAACTGCTTATAGTGCTTATTTGTTACTTATATTTGCTTATTTATGTTTTATTATGTTGTTTAGTGCTTATCCTGCTTAGATTTCAGTTCGAAAATGATTTGTGCAACTTTTCTAGTTAGTACTGGTAGCATGTGTAGTTAATACTGTTAGATTAATTTAGCTTATTTAAGTGCTTATCACTGATTGAAATATGCTCATAAGTACTTTATTTTGTCATTTGATAATCTGTTTTTAACAAATTAGGATCAAATCAGCTTGAATAAAATGACTTTTGAAAACTTTAAGAGGTTTTTAGAACTAGCGGTACTAACTTAGAACTAGCGGTACTAACTTTTAAAGCTAGCGGTACTAACTCCAAGTTAGTACCGGTAGTTAAACTGTTGGATTTTTAACTAAAAAAAAAAGTTAAGTAGTTAAGATAAATCAAGAAAAATCACAAAAAAAAATACCAAAGCTTCTATTTATGGATGATAAGTCAATTATGGATGGACTCATAGGGTTTATGATTCAGAATGTATGGACTTAGGGGTTGTTAGGATTAGTTCTAGGTTCCTTTACAAGTGGACTTTTGTAAGTTTTCTTCTTATTTCCTGCATTTCTTTAGTTACTGTAGCACAGCTTATCAGTGCTTATATTTAGCTTATTCGTGCTTATTGCTTATTACCATCTGCTTTTGTATGTTTATTAACCTGTGATTGCTTATTCTCAATTGGAAGCTAACTGTTAAAGCTACTAGTATTAACTGTGAAGCTAGCAGTACTAACTTTAAAGTTAGTACTGGTGATTTCTCTTTTTTTTTTTTTGCTTATTTTTGTTTCAAAATAAGTTTAGATTTCTTTTTCTAGTAGTCTTTTATGTCCTCTTTTCCTTTTTATAAGTTATAAGTCCATAAGGTTCTGTCTTGTGGCTTATTTTTTTTAAGCTCAAAAGTGCTATTCTCATTAAAATCAAAAATATAGTAGTGTAGTCATTTGTGCTTATTGTGCTTATTTCAATGGCTTATTTAAAAAAGTGAATAGGTGGGGTTAATAAGGACTCATTAAGCCCACTTTTCAGTTTGGCTTATTGGTGATTTTAGCTTATTTTTATTTTGGCTTATTTAGGAAAATTTTGGAGTTTACTACTTTTTGATGCAAATTGAGTTAAGTTAAGTTGTGTTTGGTTGAAAAAGCTTTTTGGAATCAGATTAAGCAACATATAAGCTTTCTAAAACATCTCTCCTTTTTGAATTTGAGCTTATTTTGAGTTTGTAGTGTCCAAAATACCAAAAACCAAAACAAATGCACACTTTCTGCAACAGCAGCTATTAAGCCCTTTTTTGGCTTATTGAGTGCTTATTTTTATAAGGTGCCTTTGTTAAAGTTGCTTAAAAACATGTCATGAACAACTTTCGTGTTTTGCGTTTTGGCTAAAAACGACTTTTTAAAATCAGCCCTTTTTGGGGACTTGGACTAAAAACGGGATTTGGGTTCAGGGTAGGAAAAAAAAATTAATTTTGGTCTTTTGTCACAAATAGTCCCTGTCGTTAGTCCATTGTTAGTCCTTGTTAAGTTTTAGTTTAAATATTAGTTAGGTTTAGTTTTAATTAGTTTAATTAAGCTTTAACCATTAGATAAAATTTGGGGCTTTTAATTTTGTTAAATTTCTGCACTTTTTCTCCACTTAGTGTAATTTTTATAAAAATTTTAGGTTAATATTTTTAGCTCTAGGATTATTTTTATAGTTTTTAATCATTTAAATCTTTAAAAAATCATAAAAAATAAAATATTAATCAGAAAAATATAAATCTTTTTTAAAATTTTTTCTTTTTTCATATATTTTGTAGGAAAATTATAAAAGTTTCTGTAAGGTTAATTTTTCAAAATTTTTATTTTTAAAGAACGGGTTTTGACCCCGTTCTTGTCTTGACTCGTTTTTGGGTCAAACGACCTCCGTTTTTAGTCTAGTTTTTTTTAAACTTCGTTATTTGTCATTTAGAATCTATTTTAGCTTTTAAATTTGTTCTAGGGTTTAATTTGCAAAATTTAGGTTTTTGACCCTCGTTTTTCGTGCCCGTTTTAGGATTTAAGTTATTTAGCTTTCGTTTTTAGGTTTTATTTAATCGTTTTTGTATATTTAATTGGTAGAAATAGAAAACCCATCATAACCTTGTCGTATTCAAACATCAATCATCAATCCGTCATTCGATTTTCCATTCAAGCCTCGTTGGGACAAAACGACCCGAGAATGGAGGAACTATTACTTCCGGTTACATATTTATTTTATTTAGTGAATTATGATTCTTGGGGCCTTTTGGGTCAAAGGCAAATTGGTTTGGGGGGGGGGGGGGGGGGGGGGGGGCCGGGGAGTGTTTGCTTTTATATTATATATATATATATATATTTGACGAATCACCCCCCTTTATCCGTTAGAATTAGGATTAACATAGGTTTAGCATAGGTTTAACATAGAATAGAATTAACTTAGTTTAGTTAACCAAAATATTGATAAAATAAAAAGATTAGTTCTCGCTCTTAGTGATTGACACCCTACTTACCACGAAACTCCATCTAATCGGGTACACTGCCCGTTAAACTGTTGTTTTAGGTATATTTGTTATTATTAAAACTCGAAGATCATTAAATATAAATATTGTTTTTACGCGAATATTTGTATTAACACAACAAAGGGGACATTTTCTTACGAACAAGTAAAAACCCATCCCCACAATTGGAAATCCACATAATCAAGACCAACAAAAGCGCTCAACCCCTCCATAGCCGCAGTGTAGTCTTGGCCAACCACGATTCATCCCACAAGAGGTGGCTTCGCAAAGATAAAACCCCTTCTAGAAGATATCAGTGGCCACCATGAGGAACACAATGGCAAACCCGTCCAGGCCAGGCGCATAGCCGCCAAGCAGTAACACGGCGTAACATGTAAGCCTTAAATAAGGACGACAAATACACCCTGATAGGCTTTAAAATACGATAAAAAGTCAGATGCAAGACTCTCCTTGACTTTCATTCTCATATAATCCTAGAAAATCCCGAGTCAATAAGCATACAGGGAACATGACAAGAATAGAAGAGGGGTCATGGCCTCAACATCCAACCCCCACTCATCGGTCAGCGATACGGGCAAAACAACATAGTCTTCACCACCAATACTAGTACGCACACTCATTCCTATAAACAAACTCGAACATGCGGTTAATACACACATCAATGACAAACTCTTATGCTTACACCAAAAAACAAAACCGAAGTGCTAAAGTTTCTTCTTGCCATGCAAGACTGACAAAACTTACCTTCGTAAAACTCTCCTACTCAACACCATCGAAAACTTTTTCTTAATAATACTAAGAGTTTTTAGGGTTTGAAGGAGATCGGCAAACGGAAGAGGAAGAGAACGTTATTTAAATATTTAGAGGAGCTGAAAGACTTAGCATGTAACTTCCCTCCTTTCAAGCCCTATCTATAGGCAAGGAAAACAAGTTAATGCGCTACACTTGGAAAGGGCCAATTTGATCCAACGCATTTATTGACCCTGGAAAGGCGCGAGTGCGACTGACGTCAACACAAATGTGAGGAATAGTCAAAGGGAAAAGTCAAACACACCGCCCAATAAATGTGAGGATGACGCCACCTGCATAAAAGAAGCAGTAAAACATCAAATCTTAAGAATATGTAATCATTGCATATAGGGGATTTTTCAATCTATCCCACGCAAAGCATTAATTTTCACCTTTTTCAATACATATCAAACACTCTAACCAAGATATTCAACATCCATTAGTCATCATTACGGAACAAGTATGACGTAAGACTAGAGGGGTAAACCTGAGAGGATGAACCCTGGTTACTAGGTACGGACTGGGGGGACTCAGTTACATAGTCCAACATCATATCACTTTTACATGATCTAATACTAGACTAAGGAACTTCATAGCATACCAATATTAATGGCTCAAGCCCATTAATTACACACTCAGATCAAGCCCAAAATAAAGGCCCATCAATACACACCCGATAAAAGCTCATTCATAAACCTAGGCCACGCCTGCCTGATAGCTTCTCCTTTACGCATGAGTACACATGTAGGGGACCGTTATGCCTTAACTGTCATTAATGGTTAAGATGTACCATCTGACACCTGACAGTGGGGCGCACAACGTGCATGATCTTATATGATCCAATGAGACAGTCGCACCTGTCCTCCTTGTCTACTTATCGCATGATCAATGTGTGGCCTCCCCACAGCCATAAATCATCCCTCAAAGGGTTTATCTTTAAACCCTAATGCCTCACTATATAGAAGGCATTCCTCACAACTTCACCAAGTAAGTTCATACACTTGGACACAACCGTTACACATAGTAACACCACACATTACAAAAATGGTTTGTTTAAGTGTTACCCGACTTTCATGGTCTCAATCATATCATCGGGTCATTACCGTTCAACACAGGAAACCAAAAAACACAACCATCCCAAATCCTTATCTAAACACATTTTACATACCATAGGTAAACAAGTAAAAACTATCATGGTGGCGCCCATATAACAACTATAACATTATCTATACCTAGAAATATAAGAGAGCTAGGTGTAGTTGCAAGTTATTAGTGTGTTATCCATAGTCACCTCAACATATACCATATGACACCGCCATAACATAAACACCATCCAGAGTAAATTTGCTTTAACACACCATAAAAAACCTATAACTCAATGTGATGTGGATGGCATAAGACGGATAACATGTGGATGGGTGTAGTTTGGCGGTGCCAAGGGTATCAAAAGAACCCTATGGCATGCAATAAGGACACTGCACCTCTTACTCTGACGTGTAACAATGAGTTAGGGCTGTTGAATATTTTCTTTATCATTTTAATTACTCATAAGGACGCACAATGATGCAAAAATGAGCATTTGAACATGTAAATCTGATCAGTCAGTGAAGAAATATTGTTTTGATAATCAATTCTCTCACTTGTAATATGTGATAGTAGAATTCTCTCATGTTCTCATTCATGAATATGATATTGTTCCTTGTGTAACTCCAATTAGTCGGATTCTAGATGTAGATTATAAGGCTACTTTTATTGGTAGCGTGAGGAGCATTCGTGAGGTAATCATGAGCAATAAAAATTGTCATGACCCACAAAATCAATACATCCTCACGTATGAGTGAGGCATAAATTGGCTCACGAAGGTGAGCTAAATGCTTTTCGGGTTTCATGAAACTTAATATTATTTATTTGGTTTATGAGTGTGTGTGGGGTATATTTGTATAAAGTGGGTATTTAATTGAAAGGTTAATTTGATCGGTGAGGGTTGTGTGACTGATAAAGGTTTTGTGAGAGAGAGAGAGTAAGGGGAGGTAATGGTGAGGTGGCACTGAGGTGGAAGATGAGTGAGAGTGTTTTTCCGATGACTGATAAAAGTAGTAGACCGAGTCATCATAAGTTTGGAAGTTATGCACTTGTTTCATAAGTCAATAGAGTTTACAAGGTTATAAAATGGGCTTCTGAACACGTTATACTTTACATTATTTGACTGTTTGAAAAGTTGATTCTGCAACTATCAAATTGTGCGTTTGTTACACATTACTTTTCAGTTCTGCAGGTTTGATATAGATATGCTTCTTTAGGTGTGTTCCTAATTTTTAATTTTAAGTTCAAAGAGATCAATAAGACAAAGGAATTCACTGTCCAGAATGGTATGAGTGAATGAGTGTGTAAACTTTTTTTTTGAATGGCTGGAATATATAAAACTAGCAAGAAGCTAGTAAAAGCAATTACAAAATAGAGTTAAGTAAAGGGCTTTGGATCCAATTGGTCCAATAAACCTTACAATTGCTGTTTCTAGAAGAATACCACAAAAATGAAACATCCATAATTTGATCTAGTAAGTCTCTTTGAAGCATCTTCTTGTCTCCAAAAATTTTGTTGTTACGAAACTGCCATAACTTCCAAACTACTACGCCAAAGATAGAATGCAAAATAATCTTAGAGGCTGAATTTAGACGAGTGTCATCAAGCCAATTGAAGACATCATTCAGGTTATTCGTGTCGTGAAAAGTAAGATCGATCCATTTTAAAACGAGACACCAAATCGAAGTAACCATCGAGCATGACCAGAAAAGATACGCAGATGTCTCAGGAGAGATGTTGCAAAGGGGGCAGAGAAGAGAGGGAACCTCGATACCTTTCCTACTTAGATTCTAACGAGTAGGAGTTTGATCTCTTAAATCCCGCCAAACAAGAATATTAACCTTTTTAGGAATGAAACAACACCATCTTGACTCAATCGAGAAATCTAAAAGATAAATCGAATCAATATAAATTCGAGTGTCTCTAACCGTGAAGATATTCAAACCTATTAAACTCCAATGCCAAGCATCATTACCTTCTGTAAGATGAACATTTACTAACATAGAGATCAAAGAATCCAATTGAGAACCGGTAACTCCTCCATTAAAATTACGTGTCCAACACCAAACCCAACCATTTTGCCACTTGTCTCGAACAAGACAATCTTTGTTTGCTTCAAGGCAAAAAAGACGAGGAAATTTCCGCTCAAGAGGGATGTCACCAAGCCATGCATCTCTCCAAAATCTAGTAGAAGAACCGTCTTTCACTTGACGTTTAATAGAAGAATGAGGAATGGTGCCTTTGTCGTGCATGGTGTTGATTGTCCCCACAATCCTAAACCAAGTACCAGAACCTCCACATTGATTAAAAAAATAGAACCTACCGTTCCGTATGATCCATGAATCTCTAAAACAACTTAGACCCATAGAGCTTGAGGGCTATTAAAAAATCTCCATCACCATTTTTAGAGAAGGGCAAGATTTAAAGCCTCAAGAGAACCAATACCAAGACCACCTTTCACCTTTGAAGCTAAAACCGAGTTCCAAGCGATCCAAGGAATTTTTTTGATCCCATCCGTGCAACCCCTAAAGAAATTGGCCCGTAAAGATTCTAGACGCTTGTTAATTAGCTTAGGCATAGGAAATAGAGAAAGATAGTAGACTACAAGGGAGCCTAACACTGAAGTAATCAAGGTAGACCTACCACCGATAGAAAGCATGTTTGCTTCCATTTGGATAATCTCTTTTTAAACTTATCTATAATAGGATTCCATTCTTTATTTCTCGACATATTAGAACCAATCGAAATACCCAGGTACGTAAATGGAAGTCGTTGGGGAGTACAACCAGTGAATGAAGCAAGATTGGAAATTTCATGAGTGTTAACCCCAATACCATATAAATTAGACTTGTGGAGATTAATCTTGAGGCCCGAGACATCATGAAAACATTGACGAAGACTAACAAGCCCGATAATATTAGAACGGGACCATTCCCCCAAGAAAAGAATGTCATCAGCAAAGAGTAAATGAGGTATATGAAGGGATCTTACTTGAACACCACGATAAAGACCAACATTAATGGCATCTTCAAAAGCAACATGTAAAGCCTCCATTAACAGAATGAATAAAAAAGGGGACAAAACCTTGACGAAGACCATGATGTAAAAAAAATTCGGCCGAAGGACTACCATTGATTAAAACAGAAGCCTTGGCCGAATTTAGGCACCCTCGAATCCAACCTCTCCAACGACACCCGAAACCCATGAAACCCATAATACAGTCTAAGAAGTCCCAAGAAACTTAATCAAAAGCTTTTTCAAAGTCCACTTTGAAGATCATAAGAGATTGCTTTCGCTTTTTGTACCAGTTTATGATTTTATTCACCATAAGCGGACCGTCTAATATTTTACGTGTTTTTATAAAGGCTGCTTGCTCCGGGCTAATAACAGAATCAATAACACAAGAAAGCCGGTTAGCTAGAATCTTTGCTAGAATTTTGTATTGGGCTCCAATGAGACTAATAGGACGAAAATCCGATACGACAAGCGGGTTGTCTACTTTAGGAATGAGAGTAATGAATGAAGAATTACAACCTGAGGGGATATTTCCATTTTAAAAGAACTCCCGAACATATGCCATAATATCCGTTTTAAGGATGTCCCAATATTTCTTGTAAAAGGCAAAAGAAAAACCGTCGGGACCGGGGGATTTTTCTGAATCACAATCCCGAATTGCATCATATACTTCGCGCTCAGATATTGAGTGTTCAAGTAAGGATACTTGGGCCGAATATAAAGTCTTATAATGATCACTTCGTCTAGTGACATCTACCCCCTCAAAATGCTTGAATTTTTCAACAAAGAACTCCCGGAATATATCTTTGATATCTCCTGGATTAGAGAACCAAGTCGTATTTTTCATAACTCCATTGATAAACTCCATTGATAGCTAGGCCTTCGCTTTTTCTTGACAATACCCCCCGGTGGAAAAAACTTAGTATTTCTCATTAGCTTCTATCCCCCCAAATTGATTTAGCTTTTTGTATGCATCCATGCTTTCAGCACACTCAATACACTTTAACTTTAAAAGCAAATCTTTACGTCGGGAATGTAAGCTTGAAGATCCCAAACCTGCTTCCAAATCTCGCTCAATATCACCTATTTTAGATGACAATTGGACTTTCTCTTCAGACTTCGATGCATTGAATTTACGAGCCCACAATTGAATATTAGATTTCAAATGCTTCATTTTATCTTTGAACACGAGCATAGCATTAGAACCAGAAATACCATGAGATTGGTCCCAGGCTGTCAAGAGAAACAACCTCTATGTATGTTTGATTGTCATGCTCATTTGCTCGCTTTAATTAATTAAAAGAAATGCTATTAGGGTGACATGTGACATTGCTAGCAAATGAGGTTGCTCACCACTTTATTCGCTCGTCTAGTTTATTTAAAAAGAACAGCTATTAGGATCACATGTGGCATTGTGAGCAAACAGTTTTGCTCACCCTCTTGTTTGTACATTATGTTTTATTTAAAATTTAAAATAGCTCTTTTAACATTTTATCTAATAAATAATCACTTATCAGGAAATCTCACCTTTTATCTCGAAAAATCTCACATTTTTACGCGGCATAGTAAGATTATCTCAAAAAACTAATTTAAATTTGACATTTAATCTCGTTTATCCGAAAAAATCTACTTTAAATGTACTTATCTATCTAAAAAAATATTTACTTTTATGATTCTCAGTTAATTTATTACATTGCATGCATTGTATAATGAGGATATAAATTATTGATAATCTAATTAAAATTTACAGCACAATAAAAATCAACAAAAATAAAAAATTATGATAACAAATGCTCACTGGTAGATGAAATAGATAAGTAGTCACTATTTAAAAAAACAGCTGGTAACAATAAATGCTCACTGGTAGAATGATATTAAATCTGTTACCAAGTAGCGTTTTAAAAACTTTATTTTGCTCCACTCCCTTGTATCTGTGTCTGCGCCCCAAAATAAAAAACATCATAGGTACGTGTGGCCCAAATACAAGGAGATTTCTTTTCTTTCTTCCAACCAGTTCTTGTTGAATTTGCCCAATCTTGCTTTTTATTCCTCACCCCAAAACTTCTGTTTGCTCTCTTGAATCTTCCACCAGCCTGATCGTCTGAGATTTTTAACGAAAGCAAAATGGTTGTTGAATGCACAATTTCTCAACACCAATCATGTAAGTGGGTTTGATCTCGTAAATTGTTTGTTTCATTTGTCTATATAATTTCCTCCTGGAAGACCAAATCTGCGCATACTACGTTTACCCCCTATACAAGCCCTTTTTTACTTGAGTTTCCTGTGATAGTATGCTACTGGTTTTGCTTCTATCACGCACTTGGTAAAGTAACCCATAACCACTAATAGCAAATTTGATCTTGGCCGGGAACCCTTTCGGGAAAGTTCCAGCTATTCAATACCCCATATTGTAGACAAATGGCCACGAAGATGTGACACATCGGATTTAATTTTCTCATGCGGATTATCTTGACAACAAATGGTTTGTTGCACTTATATGGAATTCCAGAGACCGCATTTTATCACAAACCGCCCAGTCGCGTCCATTGTGCAACTTGTTGGCCATAAATAACAGTTCTTAGACAGCTTATGGCAACAGAACGGATACGTGTGCCCTGCATGCAGTGCTACATGAGCCTTCGAGAGTATTTCCACGCACAGAACTTAGTTCGCTTGTACACAAGGTCCCTACAATGAAACACTCGAAGCCATGGGCCTAGAAAGGATTTTTTGTACAGTATTCCGTTGATGATGGCGAAACGTTGTGATTTACGCTTTATCGCCCTTGCCTTTTTTCTTTCTGTTGGTAAAGTTTCATCCGTGAGGTATTCATGAATCGGGGTCATCCAGGAATCCCCTTCTTCCTCTACCACCTAGCACCTCTCTTTCGTGCACAGCTGAGAAAAGGATTTTTCTTTCAACATCTTCAACCAACATCTGAGGCTTGAGATGTTCAAAGCTTGTGATGGCCAGTTTGCTTATTGCATCCGCTTTTTTTGTTCTCGCTTTCTTGGGAACTTGCTTTAATTGAGAACTGCTCCGGAAAGTACTGGCCAGTTGCTTTTACCTTCTCTAAAGTATTTTGATCAACGTCTGTCGTCTTTCTTCTAGGATGTAAGTCTCCATTTACCTTGGTTTGCTACCAGTTTTGAGTCTATATAATAATTATTTGAGTGTTTTGGGACCCTATTTTTTTCCGCTAAATCCGCAATCCTGCTATCAGATGCCTCATATTCTTGCTTCGTTATAGTTGCTCAAAACTAACTATCAATTAAACGACGTCTTGTTAACTCTACTCCATCACCCAGTGATCCGTGAGTATCACTCCTTCTAGCTCTACATCCGTCAATAGCAAGATGCCCGTTACCGTAAGAACAAGGTCCACCGTAGGACGGAGCAGTTCTTCTATCCTTTACGGAGGTCGCCTGATCTTCCTTCCATTGGTCATTTCTACACGATATAAATTAAGCTAATACTTGCCACATTTAATAAAACTCCTTGGCCTATAATTTTATACCAAACTCCCCATAATTGTATGCTCCACTTTTGCATCCTACACAAGCGACTCCTGTGTTTGCGAATAGTATGTTTTTTTGATTGGGCTTGATTTGTTATGTACTATGATAGGACTGAGCAACTGCAGAAGAATCTCTTAGCCTTTTGCATTGCATGTACTAATGCTAGACAACCAATTTTTCCATGACGGTTGTAGTTTTACTTTCGGAGCCCCTAGCGCCCGGTCTAATTGACAAAGAGTAGAGTCGGCAATCTGCTTCAGCTTCTCTTCGTCATTAGACACAAGCGCTCAACCGCTTCTTTGCGATGCTGCCAAGTAGAGCGATGAGATCTCCACAGTCTTATCGAGAGCTATGAGGTATAGTAAATTTTGCTATGATGGCGTGCCATTATTTGTCTAAAATGTTGTTCTTTCTTCCGCTTCTTCCGTCCATTTAGAAATTCCTCTTCATCATGCTTGACATTTTTCACCAAAGTTTTAGAAACAAAATGGTAAAAATAGAAAAATTTCTTTCGCTGACTTAATGCTAAGAACAATCCTGTTTACGCTCGCCAATTCTCCCATTTAAATCTCTGCACGATCTTTCAGGCATTTTTGGCGTGACTGAATAGGCGTAATGACAAGCGTCTACCTTGTCTGGGCATATCTTAATGCACTTTGGACTATTGACCTTGTAATCCTAAAAACATCCACTTCTTCAAACTCCAACAGGTGAGCACTTTGTAGGGTTCAATTTCATGTTAAATTTTTCTAAGCGTCTTGAATGTTTCTTCTCGTACATCGTCGCGGAACCAACTTCATCCTCCGGCGGCTTTTTATACCTAAAGCATCCACATAACCTTGAGTTTCGTACCAAATTTGCACCTTTGTAATGTGTCTTGTCTACTATCCGCTGATAGGTTGGCACCAGCGTAGTCCTCTAGTACCGAAAGGCATTCTTTTAGTGTAGGCAAAAAAAAGCCCTTGAATTTTTAATGAACGCGTCTTTTCCCTCATCTCCATCTGTCATTTGTATTTTGGAGCGAAAACCCCTTGTGTATAGTCATGCGGCTTTTTATGACCAAATCATCCACATATACCTCAAGGTTTCTACCGATTTGTCCGTGGAATGTTTTATCCACTAGGCGTTGATAAGTTGCACCAGCGTTCCTTAGACCGAAAGGCATTTTTGTGTAGCAAAAAATGCCTTGATTTGTAATGAACGCGGTCTTTTCCTCGTCTTCCTCTGCCATTTGTATTTGGTGATACCCCTTATATGCGTCCAGGAAGCATTTGAAGGGGAATCCGCACAAGGATTCGACTTTCCAGTCTATTTCCGGCAGAGGGTAACCGTCCTTGGGGCATGCTTTGTTGAGGTCTTTAAAATCGACACACATTCTCCAACTGTTGTCACTCTTCTTTACCATCACCGGGTTGGAGAGCCAATCGTGATAATGAACCTCCCTCATGATCCCAGCTGTCACAAGCTTACTAACCTCGTCATTGATTGCTATGTTCCTTTCTGCGGCTTGGCCTCTTTTCTTTTGCCTAACCGGTTGGCAACCTTTTCGTACATTCAACTTATGTTCCGCTATCTGCCTTGGAACGCCCGTCATATCAGTTGGGGTCCAAGCGAATATATCCAAACTTTGCTGAAGTAGGTTGCACACCTTCTGGTTCCGTGAGGTCGGAACCGATCATTACTGTTTGTTCCGGGTGTTTCGGATTGATTGCCACTTTAATCCTTTCTTCTTTTACTTTGTTCACCGGAGGAGGTTGGTCTTCTGGTCCGGAGATCATCGCACATTCAATGGGAATGATTTTACTGCTTCTTAGCGTAAGTGTCCCTCCCCTAACCGGGAACTTTATCATTCCGTGCGTTGTTGATGGGACTGCTTTCATTTTTCGCAACCCCGGCCTTCCGATGATCCCATTAAACGGAGACGTTGATCTCACCACCATGAAGTCCATCCATGTTGATGTTAAATGTTCATCATCCCCAACTTTCATCAAAAGTGTTATTTGTCCTAATGGCCATTTTATTTCTCCGTTGAATCCTACTAGCGAAGTTGTGGCCGGGACCATTTGATTTCTTATTTCTGGACGGAGTTGATTAAAGCAATGCTCATAGAGTATCTCAAATGATGACCCTTTGTCAATACACATGCGGTGCACTTGGTGACCTCCAATCTCTGCTTCTATTATTAGGGGGCCTTCTATTCCCTCATCGTTCCCCAGGGACGGGAATGATATTTCAAGGTCGGGTGAGAAACTCTGAGTTATCTTCTGCCTTACTGCCCTTTGTCGTGATTGAATCATTAAAATCGCCTGAGGTTTCTCTTTTCCGGAGGTTTCGCCTTTCTTTTTCGGCTGTTCTTTTCCGCTGCTTTGCTTCAACTCCCGGATTATGTGCGACAGTATCCCGGCTTTGAGCATATCTTCAATTTGTTTCCTTAGATGGTTGCATTCATCTGTATTATGCCCCACTTCTCCGTGAAACTCGCAAAACTAGTTTTCTTTTTTCAACTGGGGTTGTCATTGGAGGTAGGGTTTTGAATTTTCCTTTTTCTAAGGCCAGAATCTCCTTCGGAGTTTTCGTGAGAAGAGTGAACCTGTCTGGTCTTTTCTCTGTCTTATGTTGGCTGCGGAAGCCTCCCCCTTTTTTGAAATTCTGCCTATGACCCCCTTCCTGGTGTCTCCAGGCCTGAGGGACTTTTTTCCTTTCTTGATTTGAGGCTGCCTCTTGCCCTTGAAGAAAAGACATGGCCACCTGCATCATTTCGTCTACTGTTTTTGGAATTTTCTCGTGAAATCTTTTGATGAGTTCAGGATTTGTGATTCCGTGCATGAATCTGGAGATTCTCATGCACTCCGGTGCTCCTTTAACATTTCCACTTTCCGACTTATACCTTTGTATGAAGTCTTCTGTGGACTCTCCGTCTCTTTGTTTGATGTTGTGGAGCACTATGGGGTCTCTGATGCACTTTTTCTGTTGGAGGTAGTTTTTCAGGAATGCTTCTCTTAGATCGTTGTAACTGTCTATTGATTCTGGGGGAAGATCGTCAAACCACACCCGAGCGTTTCCGGTGAGTGTGGAATTAAACATGTGACACCATGTTGGCATGGCCCACCTCTCCGTTTTTGCTGCTGCCTGGAAGATTTTCAAGTGATCTTCAGGATCTTCGCTTCCGTTGTATGTTTTCACATGACTTGGCATTCGTGTTTTCGGGAAGTCGAAGTGACGGATTCGAGACGTGAACGGATCAGTCTCGGCACATACCCAAGGTTGGGAGAGATCATCATCTTCGACACTGGACTTTTTTCTTCGTAATTTAGACTTCCAGTGCCCACCTTCACTATCTTCGCTTTCAGAGTGATTTTCCGTATACCTTGAGCTTTCCTGACGGCTATCGGAGTGCGCGGATGTGCTCCGTCCTCTGCTTCCGAGTCTCTTGAACACGGTGCTTTCTCTTCTTTCCTTGCTCTTGTATTCATGTCGTGGCGATCTTGACCTTTCGCGCCTCAACCTAGTGAAGACGCTAGGATTGTGGCGCGGGCTGCGAGAGCGTCTCTGTCTTCTTGGCGATATTGTCCTGGACTCAGAATACGCTGATTCCTGTGCCCTAGTGCTCTTCTTCCGGGCATCGCCAAAGTCAAGCCTCGCTTTTACTTCCTCCAGCTTTTCTTTCTTTCTCTGCTCATACTCATACTTATCTGCCATGATTGGTAGTAGTTTCTCATAGTGCTTTTCGCAGAACTCTTCGAGATCTACAGCGGATGTAGTTCTCACGGAGTCCTGGGGGTTTTGTTTGTTCTTCCCTGTCGTATTCCGCACATCAGACTTGGGATGGCTAGGGGTAGGTTGTTCGTGATTGCTCATGGTAAGTATTTTCAAGGAACGCAGTTATATCGGTCCCACAGATGGCGCCAACTTGTTGGTACAAAACCCGTGTAGGGGGTGAAAAGATAAAATATGATGTTGCTCTTGTACTAATCCAAGTAATGAGAGAGTAATCTGCACAAATGAGAGTAAACCGTTAGCCTTACCGCGGGGCGGACCCCGCGATTAAGCTCCGGCGTGAGAGTAAGTATACATGTTTGTCAAAGAATCAAAGAATGACAGAGTATATGTGTGTATTAATTGTCAGACATAATGTACCTCTTTGGGGTGTGAAATGACCCCTATTTATAGGCAAGCCTAATACTAGGGTTTCCTAGTATTTCGCTTGCGATTGTTAGTGGCCGGAGTGGGTCCCTTGTCCGGCAAAGGTCATCGCGTCTGAGGACGCGAGTATTCTTCCGCGGTCAGCGTTTGTCCGCGGAGGTACAACGGTTGCGGCTTTGAAGATATTCACATGCGTCTTTGAAATATCCGGAGCGTGACCCTTGTCAGGCTTAGTAGCCCGGCTATTTGTTGTATTGGGTCTGGGCCCATATGTGTATATTATGAACCAAACCCAGTAAGCTTGGTATTCATAATATACGTCATCAGTAAACATGGCGTGCAAAGAGAAGAGGACAAGCAAATGGTTGTGCGCTGAGTAGAGACTAGTAAAATATAAAATTTGGAGGAAATTTTCAGAGTAGACAAATACCGTAGATAAGTGTGTTATTGAAAACGACCTTTGAAAACTGTGTTACCAAAATCTATTATACGCGCAAAAATGTTTTGTTCGCCAACCTTAATTTGCTCGCTCAACTTTAGATTTTTACACATATACTTTTTTGTTGTTGGGATTGAATTATAAGTTGATATGTGGCGGTGCGAGCAAATATGTTTGCTCGTCATGTTCATTTGCTCGCTCAATTAATTAAAAGGAAAGACTATATTAGACTGACATGTGACCTTAATTGCTTGCTCTAATTAATTAAAAAGAAATGTTATTCAGCTCACATGTGACGGTGCTAGCAAATGAGTTTGCTCACCACCTCATTTGCTCGCTCAAATTTTTCAAAAATTAGAATATCACTGTTAACATATTATCTAATAAATATTCACTTTATATCTAGAATTTCGCTTTTTATCTCGAAGAATTTTACATTTTATCACGACATAGTTCATTTATATATAAAAAAACTAATTTAAATATGATATTTTATCTGTAAAAACTACTTTTTATTCGAAAAATCTACTTTAAATATACTAATTTATCTCAAAAAAATCCACTTTTATGATTCTCAGTTATCACATTGTATTCATTGTATAAATCATAGATATGAGACTAAAAATTCCAACACACTAAAAATTATAAAAAATAAAAAATAAAATTCCTAAAAAGGTCCAATATCCAAAGAGTGTACCACTTTACTTCAAACAAAAGTTTTTTCCCAAAATAGTTCAGGGTAACTGGGCAACTTAAGAAGAAATTGACACGTGTCTCTTATTATAATATTAAAGTACAAAATTTATGAGCAACCTACTGTATTTATGGGCAATCTATTGTATTTATGGGCAACCTATCTGTACTTTAATATTATAATACGGGACACGTGTCAATTTCTTTCTTAAGTTGCCCAGTTACCTTGGGTATTTTGAGAAAAAACTTTTTGATTGGGTAAAAAGGCATTCAACCTTTGATTTTGAACCTTTTAGAGAATTTTCCCAAAATAAAAAATTATGTGTTTGCTCAAGGGAAGTTTTCGGTATGCATTGTTAATGGTGGTCGTCATTGTAACGTTCTTTTGTCAAATAAGAGTAGTTACAAAAGTTTTAAAGAATATGTTTGCAAAAAGTTCAGTTTAGATGTCACCAAGGTGATTCGTTTCTCATACTAAATTCAACTTGGCAACCAAGTGTATGAAATAAACAATGACAAAGAGATGAAGAGTTGCGGTATTTTATCAATTCTATTGTTACTAATAATCAAGATCATATGGAATTAAACGTTCAAGAACAAGTAAAACTTCTCAAAATTATGAAAATTATTTTTCTGTTGTACCCAATCACAACTTATATTATTCGGAAAATATTCAACTTTATCACAACTTTGATTAATATGTTAATCTTACACCTCATCAAAATTCATAATATTGAAAACATGATAGAATTGTCACAACAATTTCAAATAATGCAAAATTTGAACAATCTTTGATTTATGAACAACAATACGAACATAATTTGGGAATTTTGGATTATTTTTTTTCTAGATCTAAATAAGAGATAATGGTTTTGAGTAGTTGCGAATGGTAACAAATGCGTGGTTGTTGATGAGGTAGATAAATAGTTTTTTTTTACTAATGGGGTGTTTGGTTCGTCGTAATTGAATATAATTGGATGTAATTGAAATCTAATTACCTTACGTAGGCTGTTTGATTCGCAGAATGAAGGGAATTGTAATTCAGATTACATTACGTAGGCTGTTTGGTTTGCGTTATAATTGTAATTCAATCATTACAATTACATTAATGGAGGGAATTTAGATTACATATTTACATAGGAAGTTGGATGAAAGTTTTGAATTACGTTGTAATTCAGTATTTTATACTTTAAATCATCAGTATTTATTATTATTAGAGTAAACTGCAAAAATCATCCCTATGGTTTGTAGTTTGTGGCACTAATCATCCCTAGCCAATACTATTGGCACTAATCATCCTTGAGTGGCCAAATGTCTAGCAAAAATCATCCTTATTGGGGATGATTTTTGCAAAAAGTTTAAAACAAAAAGTTTTGCAAAATCATTCATTTTAGGGATGATTTTTTTGCCGAACGTTCACAACTCAAGGATGATTAGTGCCAAAATTATCGCTAGGGATGATTTGTGCAAAAACTCCCACCACGAGGGGATGATTTTTGCAGTTTACTCTTATTATTATTATTATTATTATTATTATTATATAAATAATAAAATAATAATAACAATAATAATAAACATTATTATTTTATATTATTTATATTATTTATTATTATTGTTACTATTTATTATTATTATTATTTATTTAATATTATTTATAAATTATTATTATTATTTATTCAATGTTATTATTATTATTAATTTATAGATTATTATTATTATTATTATTTCTTTAGAGTTATTATTATTATTATTTAGTTATTAATAATATTGATATTGATATTATTTTTATTTTTATTATTATTATTACTATTACTATTTATTATTATTATTATTATTATTAAGTTTCTTTTAATTTTTTTGAATTACATTATATTGAGGTTCAACCAAACACAGTGACACAATACATCAATTACAATTCAACACATTATAATTCCAACACATTCCAACTCTTTGAATTATAATTCATTCAAATTACAATTCTCTTAACAAATTGCAATTCCTTTCAAAACATATTGTGAACCAAACGCACCCTAAGGGGGCGTTTGGTTCGTGAATTTTAATTTATGGTGTTTTAAATCATGGTATTTAAGAGTTTAGAATTGTGATGTTTAAAATACTTATATGTGTTTGGTAAACAATTATCTCTACAAAGATATAAAATATGAATGCTAATAAATGACTAAAGTGTCTTTGTATCACTAAAACATCATTCTTGAAAAGGGTAAAAATGAGAGGCAATTTTGTCTATTAATATGATATTTAAAGCTTGTGACCCACAATATCTAAATACATCCACTTGGGAGTAGTTTTGAAAAACCCCCATTTTAATATTATGTGGTATTTAAACTCTTAACTT
Organism: Tanacetum coccineum; assembly: GCA_026074375.1. NCBI lineage: Eukaryota > Viridiplantae > Streptophyta > Magnoliopsida > Asterales > Asteraceae > Tanacetum > Tanacetum coccineum. The sequence goes on along the minus strand of BQNB010074614.1, from coordinate 13,089 downwards.
TTTTACAATCAAACACAATCTTTCCCTGTATTTAAAATACAAAACCAACAAAAACCATCAAAATTTGGTGAACCAAAGGGCCCCTAAGGGTTTTAGCCGTATAATAGCAACGTACTTTCATTAATGTACCGTTTTAGCACATAAATTTTTTTCTGTTCTACTCAATGTAACATACTTTTTGGTTTTGTGTTAATTTGCACCGTGAAACTTGTTTTACCGACACCACTAACTTACATTCTTTTTTCATTCATTTATACAAAATTAATTTTTTCTTTATTGTATATCTTTTAGAATAGTGTTTATTTTCGTTACTTTTTTAGGTTTATTCTTATAAACTTATATTTTACTAAATTTTTGTTTTATATATTTTTTTTCCATGTTTTTTCGGTATTATATAACTAGGATAAAGTTTTTAGAATTTTTAGATCTCTTTTAGTATTTTTAATGTATTTTTAAAACAGTTTTAATGAGAAAATCATAGAAAAATATTTTCGTAGGTTTAAAAATTCCATAGTTATTTTTATATATTAGCATTTATAAAATTTTAGTTTTTATAAAATTTGGATTTTATTTCAAAAGTTTTAATTTTTGTTTTTTATTAAATTTTCTAGTTTTAAAATTCATTTCTTTTTATTTTTACTAATCTATTTTAGCAAATTAATTATTATCTTAAACCTTAATAACCCAAGCTTAGTTTACATATAAAGCAAACATTAATTTTGTAACTTGGGTGATTTTTTATTTTTGAAACTTGTTTACATATAAAGTAAATATTATTTAGAATGTTTATTATATAATTTGACGGGCAAAATCCATTGAAAAGGATAAAACTTTCCATAGACTAAATGGTTCAATATGTGCGAATAGCTCCTTGCTAGTGTTTAATAAAATTGCCGTTCCAAAAAAAAAAACATCATCAAAAATAATCGCCTTTGAAGGTTTCTTCTCCTCGAATAAAAGTTTGTTTCGATAAGACCACACAAGCCACCAAACCACAAAAAAGACACCTTGGATCATCATCTTAACTTTAAGTTAACGTCCGAATATTCGATATCCCACCAAGAACAAATTTTGCGCGCAATTTGTCTGACTAAACAACAACTAAAAAATATATGTCTCGTAGATTCAACCCCCCTATCACAAATGGGACAAAGGATAGAATCGATCTCAATACCTCTACGCGAAATATTGAATCTCGTAGGAAGCGCTTCCAATTTGATTTTCCAAGCTAGAATATTCACCTTAATCGGGACACTTTTAATCCAAAGAGTTTTAGAATCAACCGTCAAGAGACGTTGATCATCAATAAATCTCCGAATAGAAGCGACAGAAAACTCCCCCGATCCCTCTAAAGACCAGAACCATCTATCAGGACACGGATTAAGCACGATCGGAATGAGCAAGTCCGTAAGCTTCTTGAACTGAGACTGCTCGATTCCTCCTCTAATGCTGCGACGGAAGTTATTATCAAGGCTGGGCTCATTAAGCTTCATACAGATTGACGCATCTTTAATATTATCAAGAGCATAAATACGGGGAAATAAGAGCTTCAAAGGCTTGCTGCCAATCCAAATATCGTCCCAGAATTTCGTAGTTTCGCCATTGCCCACTTTAATATACATAAAATCACGCATGTTAATACCTTGATCTTTCAACTTCCTGACTTCATTAATAATATCCCTCCAGCAGGACCTGCTAGCATATTTAGAGACTTTATTTACCTCACCATCAACTCCGTAAATAGCCTTAATTACTCTAGACCATAAAGAATCATTATGGGAATAAAATCTCCAGAACCATTTCATCAATAAGGCTCTGTTAAGAGCAAAAAGGCTTGAAACTCCAAGACCACCTTTTTCTTTGGCCGCCAACACACTGTTCCATTTAACCCAAGAAGATTTGTTACTTTTGAGCTCATGTCCATTAAAAAACTGGCATCGGATAGATTCAAGCGAACGAAGCACCGTTAAAGGGACTTTAAAGATAGACATGTGAAATATCGGTATCGAACCTAAGACCGATTTAAGTAAAGTAAGCCTACCTCCAATTGAAAGGGACTTTAATTTCCAATTGGATAAGCGAGATTTCACCTTATCAATAATTTCCGTCCAAGCTTGTACACGGGACATGTTGCCTCCCACTTTTGTACCTAAGTAAGTAAACGGCGTATTAAGAATTAGACAACCGAGTTTTGAAAGCGCTACTTTGATCTTATCATCTCCAACATTAACCCCCATAATCTTGCTTTTAGACATATTGATACGTAATCCCGAAGCTCGAAAGAAGCATTCCAAAACATGAACAAGAGTATTAATATTTATCATCACACCATTGACCCACAAACACCGCATCGTCCGCATAGAACATATGAGAAAGATTCACCAAAGGACTTAGATGAATTCCTTTGAATAAACCGACGTCCACAACACTTTGAAATGATAAATGTAGGCTCTCCATAATTAAAATAAAAAGGAACGGAGATAAAGGGTCACCTTTCTTAAGCCCTTTGAATAATTGGAAATTCTTCGTAGGACTCGCTTTTATGATGAGGAACCACCTCGGAAGATCTTAAAACACTTTGGATCCCATCGCAACACCACTGTATGCCAAAACCGAACTTTTTTAGAACATCATCCAAGAAATCCCAACGAACCGAATCATAAGCCTTTTCGAAATCAACCTTGAAGATTAAGGATTGCTTTTTCTTGGACTTACACCATTGAATGACCTCATTAAGAATGAATGGCCCATCTAAGATTTGTCTATCTGAAATAAAAGCGGATTGAACTTCATTAACAATATCACCCAAAACTCCCACAAGACGATTGCCAAGATCTTGCTATATTGTAAATGCCTTCAAAGACTAATTGGTCTAAAGTCTTTAACCAAATTAGCGTCATGAACTTTCGGGATTAAGGCTATGAAACAAGCATTACATCCCTTGGGAATGTCACCGAAGGTAAAGAAATAATTAACCGCCGCAAACACATCATTTTCAATACATGTCCAAAATTTTCTATAAAAGCCAAACGAAAATCCATCCGGTCCAGGAGATTTGTCGGAACCACAATCCCACACCGCCCTAACTATACTTCTCTTAGACACCCGCACTTCTAATACCAGTTTTGTTGATCGATAGAAATAGTCTTAGGAAAATTCATATCAATAAGAATTCGATTAGCAGAAGGTTTTTCAAATCTTTTCCGAAAATGAAGAAAAAATTCAGATTTAATAACTTTCGGCTTATCTTGCACTTACACATCAACACTAAATACCTCGAATGTTAGCTGACTTCTTTATTATTCAAGACCCCATGCAAAGTAACGAGAGTTCCATCCCCTCAATCGCCCATTAACCTAGCCTTTGAGCCAAATCCATTACATTAATTGGTGTATCAAGGTATTGAATGATTTTAAATAACCCCATTCCTTCTATAATAATGATAGCAGAAGCCTAGGCCCTTATCAATATCACATCTATTCTGTTAAGTCTCTTCTTTTAAGATACCAAACCTCCATTCTTGCTTTTATAGATTTTAAGTCCACTCACGAATTTTACTCCTTTAAAGAAATTTAAACTTTTTCATCACGCCTCATAGCATTAGTTTCAACAGGGCAGAAATCCACGTTTCAATGACACTTATTAAAACCATCCAATTCCGTCCATGGTTGAAATCCTAAACGGATCGGCCGTAGTCATGATTGGATTCACAAGAAAATTCGGGGCGATGATCCGATAAGAATCTATCCATAAGAAGTAGCACATATATCCTGGAATATAATTAAATAAATTATTCAGAAATTAGAAACCTTGTCAAGTTTACTCATCTTAGTAGCGGATTTGTGGCACCATGTAAACGAACTACCTCCTAGCGGGATCTCCTCAAGGCCCGCATTTGCAATAAACATGTTGAACATATCAGCACCTTGAACATTAAAAACCGATCCAAATCTTTCAGTTTTCCGTCTCACTTCAATGAAATCGCCCATAATTACACCTCACAGTCCCATCTATTAATAATCATACTCCAAATAATCCCTAAAATCTTTTGTCTCTCAAGTCGAGGAGCATAAACCGCCACCATCAAGATCTTAACACCAGATTTCAACCAAGTACCCCGAATTATAATGAAAAAATCCGAAACAGTAACATTATCTTTTTGGAAAGAATTAGGATCCCAAATGCAAAGAATTCCCCCCGAATTGCCCACAGAATCACTATGAGCGTAATCAAAAGTATAATTTCCCCAACAAGCCTTGACACACCACAGATTCATATTCTCCATTTTTGTTTCCTGAAGAGCCAAAAAATTCACTTTATTTTTTAAACACAACTCTTTAACCCAATCTTTTTAAGAAAGACAATTCATCGATTAACCCCCGACACTCCTTGAGATTCAATAATCTCACTTATATTATTTACACAACCTTTCATATTATATCCCATTGCTTGTCCAACCTTCACAAGTTCCTCCAGAACACAAAGGATAGACCCCCTGATTGCGGAGCCACTGGTTTTTTAAAGATACCAGAACACACTGAGCCCGACATCTCATCTTTAGAACCGTTGTAATTATTTATCCTTTCCTGTTCATTTTGTTCTTTCTCCACGATACGAGGCGATGTAACATCATTAACGCTTCTCCCATTCTCCCAATATCTTCTTGCATGAAACCCCATTAGAGTAAAACCTGGTGGAATTGATACTATGATCAGATACTGGTATGATACATCATTATCATATTTTATTGTTGAGGCTAGAGTAGAATTCCAAAAGATCTCTGATGGATTCTCGTTTTGTTCTAAAGGATCATCAAGTTCAGTCTCTGGAACTTTATCCACATCGTCAGCATCATCAAAGTTGAACGCACCATGGCTATTTGCAGTGTCTCCTTTAGACCCTTCTTCAGATTCATCATCATCATCAAATTCATCAGCGAATTCAGGAACCCATCCAGGGATTTCTTTAGCGCGTAATACAAAAACCTTACCTCGGAAGATAACTTTAAAGTTCTCATAAATATTATTTCCAAGTTTTGAATAGATGCATAATCTTTTCGTATAAAAACCATCTTCTTCCTGATCTTCGGTGTCAAGAATCTCTCCCCACTTACTAGCAATCTTTTTAAAGGTATTTTTAGACCAAAGTTTAAATGGGACTCCTTCGATCTCAACCCATAAAATTCTACCTTCAGGAACGAATTCGGTAGAAGTTTGTTTTAAAACCGAGAACCACGATCCAACCCCCCTATTTTCCTGAAATAATTCCTTAATTTTAGACGAAGGAAATTCCAACAAAACCCATAGTTCTCCCATATATTGAAGTTTGATCTCGTCAAAACCTTCATTCTTTAGGACTACCTTAAGATTCGACAAAGATGCAAACTCTTTAACCCTACCCAGCAAGGTCTTAGAGAGATCTCTTGAATTAAGACAATCATATTTTTCTATATTCTGACATGTAGAAAAACTGATGGTTCAGATGAAGAGTGACGACGTAGGTACCCAGAAGGGTATCGAAGGACAACCCGAAAGGACATCCAAAACAGTATCCGGAAGACCAGCCAAAAGATAACAAGAAGGGTTCGGCAACCGCCGCTTAGCCCGGATCTGACGGGGATATGTCTCCAAAGTACTTCTGACATCTGACATCTACCTCTGGGGTAGATCGGCTCACCATACTCTACAGTGCCAGAATAGTGCAAGGACAATACCTTAACACTACACATCTGCGGGAATAAACACCCCCCATTTATTCTCACATACGTAGCATTTACTGCATTCGAGTAAACGGATTTGGTTTTCCCTGTACATGTCACGTTGAAAATGTCACATGTACCCAAAATCTCAGGTACATTTGAAAAGGTCGTTATTATTGACGGCCAAATACCCAAACATTAAATATTCCATGTAGATTTTTATCCGGTAGCAAGTTAATAGTGATGCAAATTAACACAAAATCAAAAAGTTTGTTACATTTAGTAAACATAAATAAGTTCGCGTACCAAAATGGTACATTAGTGAAAGTACGTGTAGAGAATAGTAAGGGTAAAATTTGTGTCGTTCTTGGTCAATGTGGTTTGTAAGAGTAGAGAATAATGGTTGATTTAAAATTTTGTGTCATTTTTTGTTAACGTTGTTTGTAAAAGTGAAGAATAATAATTATTTAAGTTAAAATACTTAAATATTATATTATAATGTACACTCTAAAATAATAATAGAAAAGGTAAATTACACAGCTCATCCCTGTACTTAACCCTGTTTACTTGTTTCGTCCATCGTTTTAAAAATCGGTGGAAATAGTCACTGATGTGGTCATTTTGGTGTGTGTTTGGTCCCAAGGGTAATTTCACATAAAAAATATGTTGCACCGTTGGTCTCTTATACATGGGCTTTTTTTACACGTGTACACTTCCCATCACATCATAAATAATTTTTTCTACTATTCATTTCACTAACACCTCTGATCCCTATCATTTCACAAGATTATTTCCGCCCAAATCATATTCCCACTCTTTCACAAATCACTCACAAAGCATACCTATATTTTTTCTGTGTTCAAACCCTACATGCAATGGTGTTAGAGGGATTAACGGGATGGAAGCTCCGTAAAAGAAAGTGGACGGACACCACCAAGCGACTAATTGAAGATCTCGAATCGGCATATGGTAATGATTTGAAGCACTTTTTGCTTAAAGTTTAATCTTTTACAAATGTAGTATTCTTTACTTGTTTTATTGTTGGTTTATGAAGTTAGGTTTTGATTTTGATTTTCAGAGAATGCACCCAATATGTTCTACATTCGAATACGTCATGGTGGAACATTTCGAAGGTATCCAGGCAGAACGCATGTCGATGGTCATGTTGACATATTTGATCTGGTCGATATCGATCTGTTTACTGTCGTTGTACTGAACATGATGGTTGTTCAATTAGGTTATACAAGTGAGTCTAAGCCACTGTATTATAATTATCTTAGACCACTGACTAGTCTAGATGAAGGGTTGTATGCTTTGGCATGTGAGGAGGATGTCCGTTGCCTGGCTACCCTTGTTAGAAGTTTTAAGTTTATTGAGGTCTATATAGAACATGGTGTTTACTGGCTGTAGACCTTACACCGTGAGGCCACCGCCACATGGGGTGGGTGTGGGGGGTGTAGGGAGGGATAGGGCAACATACAGAATATTACCTAAGACATTGTGTAAAAGCAGTGCAGTAATTGAACATAGATCTGAAGAAATGTTGTTGTTAACATGGCATGATTCTAGTGAACCAACTAAGGAACCTGTTTGTGACTCTGTCACACCTAGGTCTTTGCCTCAACATATTTAATACAGCCTCGTAAGGATTCTGATTGTGAGTCGTACAACCTAGAGTATGCCTCATTGTAATGTTAACCACACATCCTACTCGATGAGTCCTGTCAACACATATACACAGTTGAGTGTGTGTACAGATTGACAACACAATAGCATGTTCTTCCCACAATACAGTCACAATTTATGTGACACAGAACCTGAGTTTGATCTCCACAATCACAACAAGCAACTGTTAGTCATATTATAAGAAGATGTGATGAGGCAACTATCATTTGAGAAAACTGAATTGGATGGAGAAGCAGGCTTTAGTGATATTGTAGGGAGTGGTTTAGAAAGTTATGGGTTAAGTCATGATGAGTCTTTTGGAGTTGATGACTTAGACTTGAACTTAAATGAACATGTGGACCTAAATGTTTCCCAAACTGAAACACAATATGAGCTTCCTGTATTTGAGGTTCCCGTGTCTAAGGAACCAGATGTTGGTAGAACTCAAGAACCCATTGTGGAAGAGATTATAGTTGAAGATTATGTGAATTCTGGGAAAGATGCTGAATAGGGTAATGGTCAAGAAGATGAATCAGCTTCTAGTGATGGACAATTCTTCTATGATGTTAAAGGGATACATAGTGCATATGAAACTTAATATGATGTTCATTCTAGTAAAGATGCAGATACATATGATGATGATGAAGATGATGATTTTTTGGTAGATGAAGAAAATGAAATTGTAGAGCCTGATGTTGATGTGCATTTGTTTGGTATTAGCATGGATGTTCCTTTTGACAACATTGGTATCACTAATCTAGTCTCAGATGATGTTTTAGAAGTAGAGGATGTAGATGTTATCAATACGGGTGGTTTTGATAATGACCTGGTAATGACAATGAAACAAGTAATTACAGGAGGAGAAGGTTAGCTGAATTGAGTAGAGAAATGGAAGGTGTTATGAATGCTAGTGGTCAATGGAAGTACTCATTTTACACTGGGCAAAAATTTACTATTGTAAAAGAGGCTAAGGACATAGTCTACCTGCATTTCATTGAAAGCAGAAGAAATTTAAAGCTGTATAAGAATGACAGTGTCAGGGTAAGAGCAAGATGTGATGGAAAAGTACATGTATCTACAATGTCACATGGCTTTTGAACAACGCAGTTCAAAACCCGAGCTTCAAGGAATGACTTTTGGACAAATCAGATCATGACTCGATCTTACTTATGCTCCGTCAACAATAACATCTCAAAAACCAACTGAACGTGAATTGGATCTCTTGTTCGAAGCAATGTATGATGATTATATAGGTGTTCAACCGTCAGATGCTACCAGAACTGCTCCTGCTGCACCAGTAACTCAGAATCGTCAGACTCTAAATGCATCTACAACGAATGCAGAATCTGCTCCGACACCAACAAATTCATCTTCACAAGCTCTAACTATTACAACACTTCACAGGACTTGGCGAGCTACAACAACATGTTCAGCAACAAGGTGACCAATTACAACTCTAATCTGAAGCAGTTGCTAACAATGTTAACAATGCAATGTTCGATGAAAAAATGTTCATAAATCCATTTGCTCCACCATCCACAAGTTCTATTGAATCATCATCTCAATACGTGGATCCATCGAACATGCATACGTTTTATCAACCGTACCAACATGAATATCAATGGACTAAGGATCACCCTCTGGAACAAGTGATACGTGTACCCTCACGACCAATATTGATAAGAAATCAACTACGAACAGATGCAGAAATGTGCATTTATGCATTCTCTGCGAGCATTATGGAACCAAGAAATGTCAAAGAAGCTATGACCAACCCTAGATGGATTGAATCAATGCAAGATGAGCTTATCCAGTTCAAACGGCTTGATGTATGGGAGTCTTTCAGGTGTCGGCCCCTTAAAAATCTAAGGGACGGCTGTGGTAAAAAGGGTGACCCCTTTAAATTAATTAAGGGGACCGCACTTTTGTGAATCCAAAACACCCCTCCTGCAGGTAACGAAATTATATATCAACCAACAACTTTTCTCTCTCCCTCTTTCTCTTACCTGTTGTGAACGAAAACACCATCACCAAAACTTTAAAATTCAAATCCTCAAATCCACCAAAATCAACAAATTTCCGCAAGGGGGAATTTACTAACAAGTCATTAAACAACATACATTGTAGTTTTTTCAACCTTCTTTTGTTTGATTTTTCATCTATTTTGTTCTTAATCAAAATTGGGTGTTTTTAATTATTTTCGTACTTCTTAGTTTGGTCTAAGAATTCCATAACTACAATGATACCCGTAGTCATAGGAGTACAACAATTTTGATAGGATTAAATCATAACACTTCTTGAGTCAAAAAATTTATACATATATATATGGCCGAATTTTGACACACACACACACACACACACACACACACACACACACACACACACACATATATATATATATATATTTAGTTATATATATATATAATAGAGAGAGAGAGAAGGGATATAATGAGAAGGGGTCTTAAGATGAGAAGGATAGAAAGTCATGAGATCGCGTCATGTGTCTCATGTCACCCTTTCCTTTTTTATAACTGCAAGGGTGTTTTTGTCATTTTACCTTATTTATTTAATATATATTTTTTAATCGTCTCTCACACATAATCTATAACCGTTTCACACACACATAATTAAATACACAAACAATAACATAAACACATATTAAAATTCAAAAAAAAAAATCCAAAAGTTAAAAAAAAACGAAATATTTTAAAAAAATTTCCAAAATTTTTTTTTCCGAAAATTCGCAAATTTGAAAAAGAAAATTCGAAAATTAAAAAAAAAATCAAAAATTAGAAAAAAATTCGAAATTTTGAGAAATTTTTTTTCGAAAAAATCGATATTTTTTGAAAATTCAAAAAAAAAAGTTGGAAATTTTGAAAAAAAGTTCAAAAATTTCGAAAATTTGAAAAAATTTTGAAAATTTAAAAAAAGTTCGAAAATTTGATAAAAAAATCGATGTTTTTTTTGAGATTTTGAAAAAAGGTTCAAAAACTTGAAAAAAAAAGTTCGAAAATATGAAAAAAAATTCGAAAATTGGAAAAAAGTTTGAAAATTGGAAAAAAGTTTGAAAAGTTGAAAACAAAATATCGATATTTTTCAATTCGATTATTTGAGAAAAGTTTGAAATTTTGAAAAATAAATCGATATTTTTTCGGAATTTGTAATATTTGAAAAAATTTGAAATTTTTTTTTGAAAATTTGGAAAAAATTTCAAAAATTTCAAAAAATCTATATTTTTCAAATCGAAAATTTAAAAAATAGTTTGAAAATTTAAAAATTTTGAAAAAAATATTTCGGATTTTTTTTGAAAAATTTACGAAAATTTTCAATTTTTTTTTTGAAAATTTAAAACAAAAATCCGAAAATTTTAATAACAAATTTTTTCGAATTTTTTTCCTAAAATTTTTTTCGAATATTTTTTTTTTGAAAAAAATTTCCGAAAATTTCTTTTCACAAACTTTTTTTTTCGAAATTTTTTTTTCAACTTTTTTTCGATAAGTATGCATTTTAGTGCATTTATTTGAGGTACTTTAGGGCATCCGTTTGAGTAAAAGGTTTTACTAAATTATAAACTATGATACACTGATTTTGAATTAGACTTGGTGCATCACATTGTATATAACTATTGCATCATCATATTATGTAAGAGTTATGATATATAGGCCTACATAATAGACCTACAAATAGACATAATCCATTCACATTTTGACAAGTGTCAAACACTCATTCTCTCTTCTCATATTCACCAATCAAATTTTTCATTCCACCAATCATAATTGTAGGTCTATTTTTAGACACACTACTTAGGCCTACAAATCATTTTTCATTATGTAAACATGATGAATCATAATTGAATTAAACTATAAACAATATGATGCTTTAAATAGTGATGTAGTAACAAATAACTATGATGCAGAAAAACCAACATTCTGATGCAGTGAATATTAAATCATTATTTATAATACATGTTTTCAGTTGTAAAACATATAACATTTATTACTAAAATCAATTTAATAGAGTCTCATTGTTCATGAAGTATCCTCATTATTTTTGCTAATCACCTTTAATGCAGTAAAATTTACAATTGATGATAGTAAAATATACAATTTAATGCAGTAAAATTTACATTGTGATGCATTAAAATGTACTATTTATGCAGTAAAATTTACACCGTGATGCAGTAAAGTATACAATTTAATGCATTAAAATTTACAATGTGATGTAGTAAAATTTATAATCTGATGCAGTAAAATATACATATTAATGTACTCAAATTTACACTGTGATGCAATAAAATATACAATTTGATGCAGTAAAATTTGCACTATGATGCAGTAAAATATACAATTTTAATGTAGTATGTAGTAAAATATACAATTTTAATGCATTATGTAGTAAAATATACAACTTAATGTAATTAAAATTACAATGTGATGCGGAAATGTATACAATTTAATGCAATAAAATTTACATTGTCATGCATTAAAATATAGAATTTAATGCAGTAAAATTTTCACTGTGATGTAGTAAAATTACAATCTGATGCAGTAAAGTTGACATATTAATGTAGTAAAACTTACACTGTGATGCAATAAAATATACAATTTAATGCAGTAAAATTTGCATTAAGATGCAGTAAAATATACAATTTTAATGCAGTATGTAGTAAAATATACAATTTAATGCAGTTAAATTTACAATGTGATGCAGAAAAATATACAATTTAATGCAGTAAAATTTATACTGATGAAGTGAAATATACAATTTAATATAGTAAATTGTACACTGTGATGCAGTAAAATTTACAATGTTATGCAGTAAAGTTTACATAATCATGTAAAAAATCAGACGAACACGTAAAAAACTAACGAAAAAGTAAGAAACATACGAAAACAAAAAAAAGCAGGCGAAAACGTAGAAAACAGACGATAACTAAAAAAACAGACAAAAAGGTATAAAAAAAAAAACAGACGAAAACGTAAAAAAACAGACGAAAACATAAAAAAACAGACGAAAATATAAAAAATCAGACGAACACGTAAAAAAACTGACGAAAACGTAAAAAACAGATGAAAAGGTAAAAAAGACGAAAACGTAAAATAAATGATGAAAACGTTAAAAGCGGACGAAAACGTAAAAAAGAAGACGAAAACGTAAAATAACTGACGAAAACGTTAAAAACGGCCGAAAACGTAAAAAACGGACGAAAACGTAAAAAAAGACGAAAACGTAAAATAACAGACGAAAACGTTAAAAAACGGATGAAAACATTAAAAAAATGGACGAAAACGTAAAAAAACAAACGAAAACGTAAAATAACTGACAAAAACGTTAAAAACGGACGAAAACGTAAAAAAAACAGACGGAAACGTAAATAACTGACGAAAACGTTAAAAACGGACGAAAACGTAAAAATAGACGAAAACGTAAAAAACAGACGAAAACGTAAAAAAACAAACGAAAACGTAAAAACCAGACGAAAACGTAAAAGCCAGACGAAAACGTAAAAAAACGGACGAAACCGTAAAAAAACGAACGAAAATGTAAAAAATCAGACGAACACGTAAAAAAACTGACGAAAAGGTAAAAAAACGGACGAAACATAAAAAAACTGACGAAAACGTAAAAAAACGGACGAAACGTAAAAAAAACTGACGAAAACATAAAAAAAATGAAAACCTAAAAAACAGACGATAACGTAAAAAAGCAGACAAAAACGTAAAAAA
>BQNB010074613.1:3595-31731 GCA_026074375.1 Tanacetum coccineum | reverse complement strand
ATTTAACAAGTATGTATAACACATAATCATGTTATATTACTTATAAAACTTGTACAAGGTATGTAGTATATCATAATGAATGAAAGACTTAAAAACATAAACAAAGTCTTACAACTTCTTGGATGGAAAATACTAGAAACCCAACACCAAGTCTTTCTATCACCAATAAGCCTTTCAAATCCTCAACCCAACTTGTGGTAGCCTTATGAACCTTGTACTTTGGTCTTCTAATTCAGCCTTTGGTCTTGTATAAGTCTTGTTGCAATCTTAAAATAACCAAAACAACTCAAGAACCTTGTATAGCTTACTAAACTCTTCACTTTTGTAGTACAACTTATAGCTTGAAATCAAGAAATGGATGGTATATGGTGATGTGAAAGGGATGACACAAGAGAGAAATAAAAAGGGAGTTGGATTAGCTTTTGGTATTATGTTTTTATCATGTAGAGATTTAGCTTATATATTAAGCTAGGAAACTTAGTAGTAAAGAAAACAATGACATGTGTTGGTTTTAGATGACAAGGAGTACCACATAAGGCCACATGGTCTTGTGGTGCCACATATACGCCACCTCATGGTGAGGTGGTGTGGTGTTTGGTTGATTGCTTGCCAAGATAAGTGTAGAGTTGCTTCATTGTGAAGTTATTACCCTACGGGGTATTATTTGGTCCCGGTAATTACTAATGTTAAGCCGTTAAGTCACGAAACTTAAAACTGGGTATCATAAAAATACTATGATTATAAAAATGCTAAAACTTATCAATATACTCTAACTAAGTATATTAGATGTGCTATTCGTTTAACGGAGTACATAGACGTTGTTACAACCTATAAATGTGGGTTTAAGTTTACGTAAAATGTAAAACGTATAATGTTTACATAAAATAGCAAAATAGCAATAGTACATATGAAATATGATTATAAGAAAATAAAATGTCTAGAACACCTAGACTAATCATAGTTTAATATTGGTCATGATCTAGTGGTTAAGTGCTTTGCTTATTTGCTCATTATCCCTGGTTCGAATCTTGCAATAGACTTTTTTACCAAAAAAAAAGCTTATGCGATTGAATTTACATATTTACTTGTAAAAGTATTATCATTTAAGATCAAAACAATAAATGAAAACGAATGGTTAAATATTAACCTGAATTATACAAGTTGCTACAATATGAGTAACATCATTATAAGATTCAACATTTACATGTTTATCCTCAGTATGACTTCTGCTAGTGCTTTTAGAAGGTTTATGTATCTTCTTCTTGAAGTAATTCAAGACCTACATCACTCCCACTTGCTTCATGCAAAGTGAGACTCCCACTCGCTTCTTGTCAAGTGAGACTCCCACTTGATTTTTGTAAATTGAGACAATTCTCAAAGAACACAACATAACGAGTAACAAAAACTTTGTTCTCGTGTGGGTTGTAGAAGTGGTATCCCATCATTTCCTTTGGGTATCCTACAAAATACACTTAACAGTTATAGGCTTTTGTTAATAGTAATATCCAAATGATTTTAACACATTTAGAACTTTAATCAAGACACAATGAAACTCATCCCATTTTATTACTTAGAATAATGTTTTAATTAACCTTCCAGGTTGGAGTCTAATTTGGTATATCCACGACATACTCAATTTTCTATGCTTGATATCTTTAAGAGTTAAATAAGTTAAGGTCATCATGAATCAAAACAATATCAATATATAGTTTGATTACCTTTTTTGGACATATCATAAAATTATGGTATTCCAATAAGATTAAAATAGTGAGGCAATCTTACAATTCATTAGATGAACTTATACTTCATGGCTTATTTACCAACTTAAGTTAAAATGTAATGACATAAATAGTATTACTAAGCCAATTGCATGCTTTTTATAACTCTTTGATCAAGTTAATAACTTAATGTGTATGTACTAACAAGTAGACATAAACATCCAATACATGACTATTCGTTATAAGTCTTTGACTAAGTCAATGGCTTCATTTACATGTCTTAACAAGAAGATATAACAAGTTAACTTTTTTACTTTACGTTATAAGTGTTTTCACAAGTAAAGGACTTAGTCTTAACAAGAAGACATAACATTATTAAACTAAAGTAAAAATAAGTGCCGACTCATGGCCTCAATATTAATTTCAAGTTGATTTTAAACTTCATGTTTATGATTTTCCAAGAAAACATTATCTTGTAGCTTACCTTTTTATCTTGACATATTTTCTTAATAGGGCTACATACATTAAATGTGTAGGAGTCCTAGTAGAATAATAGTTTTCTACTTTGCAGTAAAGAAAATCCATTAGTCATATTGTTCTGAGTTGTTTCTTACACACAATTAAGATTTCTCCCACTTGTGCAGGGTACAACCTTATGCATAAAACAACACTACGCTAGTTAGTTAGTTTGTATCGATAATATGGCAGTGTCATAGATAGAATATAAATCAAGTCAGATCAAAACATATTAACATAGCTAGTGTATATAGAACTCCATTGATTAATAAGGAATCGTGCATAACTATCTTGTAGATAACATAAAACTGTAGTGACATCTCAAAGGAAACAAGTTTTCAAAGATAATACATGGTGATTCTTTTCTAAATGAAGATGTTTTACACTTGGAGTATGTAATTCTATTCAGAAAATGCATTGCTCAATATTCATTTTGTTTTGAATTTCAGCCTCTACTTGCACATTATAAATGAGAGACTTAATGTCAGCATAAGGTTGATCATGAGCATTTAGATCATGTTTAGCTTATGAACTATTATTTTCCATATAAGGATCATCAAAAATGATATTAGAATCAATTTGATCACCAGCAGATGTGTGTATAACAGTTTTGAGTTCTCATTATTTTTGTGTTCATGATCACTCTTGGAGAGTAATCCATTTATCATATTGATTTGAGAAGCATTTACCTCACAGATAAGTTCAGCATCATAAGTTGGTTCATCATCAGACATATCATTAGTAGGTTGAATGCGTGCCATCATGATCATTGATGCATTGAGCTCTTCCAGCTGATCATCACCATAAGCATACATGAGCATGAAGTCATTTTTTTCAACATCAAAATTGACTCCAGGTTCATCTTTTGCAGCTAGCAACATCTGCTCCCTGAAATACTTAGCATCACAAACTCTGGGTTCTAGACACTCTCTTGCATAGTGTCCTTTTCCATTGTAATTGTAGCACTAAAACTTTGTCTTTCCTGGAGTTGACTCAGTTCTTGGAATCCTCTAAACATTCTGATCATATTCCTCAATCTTCTTAACCAAACCATTCCCTACATTAGTTACTTAATTCCTATTTGTCTTTCTTGAATTTCTGTTACCATTCCTAGCATAACCAACATTTTATCTTTGAATGTTTGCACGACCATCTTGGATCACAACTTGATTCCTTGTGTTTGATGATGTATGAAGTCGATTATTGGTAGGAGTTGAGTAATGTTAAGTGATGCGTATTAATTGTTAAATTAAATTTGCAAGTTTTAAATTTTTAAAAACTCGTCTACCAATGTGTACACGCACTATCAGGAAGAAAACCTAGTCGTATGTAGTGCAGGACTTGGTAAATCCAAGGTCGTCCCAAGAGCTAAGTTGTGTTAGTTTTAATTTGAAAAGTGTTACAGGTTTGAAAATGGTTTGGATTTGAAATCTTAAAAAGAAAATAAATGCGAAAGGTAAATGATTTGAGAATAGTCAAAGAGAAAGGCGTACTAACCTAGTTATTTCATTACTAATGTTATGATATGTTTCCTAGTGAAATGTCTAGATATCATTTTATTAGTGGTTCTAATATCAACATACCCGAATTGGCATTTGAAGTCTGTTCTATACTTCCTGTGATCCTAATTCCCCGAAAGTCATGAAGGTAGGGCATCCAAGTTATAGTGATTAACCCCAGCTATCCTAAAGACATATCTATAACCTAGATAGATTATAATCCCCCTTTAAAAGAGTTCCTAAGCTTTTTAAGTATTTAATGTGATAAAGGCGATAACTTGGTAAATTCCTACACTAGGGATATATGCCAACTTATCATAGTACCCCGTTGATCTTAAGTTCAACATGTCAGCCTAATAAGAAGACAAACATGATCTAAACCACCATCAATACTACCAAAACCTAGAGATCAATGACAGACAATTAGGATATCTAATTCAAACGATAAATAAACAAGGAACAATCATAACATCAGTACATTCATAACTAGGCCAGCACTAGAAGTGCTTAACCACTTATAGTAACAACAAGGTAAGAGATAATGAAAGAGATCTTGGATTGAAACATCATAACTCTTACAATATGGGTTTATGAATGATTAATACAAAAAGTAAGATCAGTGACTTCTCCCTTGGACTACTGGTGGAATTCTTTGACTTCTGGAAGCTTGTATCGCCCTTTAGTTTTGTGTTGGAAGGGTTGATGTTGAATGTGTAGAATGACAGCTCTGTTTATAAGTTTCTTATTTGTTATAGCGTAATTGATGAATTGGGATACGCCGTAACCATGCTGATGTGGGCTTCCATAATCCAGGCTTAATATGTGTTATAGCGTAATTGTAAAGACCAAGTTACATCGTAACCATGACTAGGATGCGTCATCATTCTTCAACATGGAAAGTTACAACGTAATTATGACAAAGCAGTTACGCCGTAACTATGGTAATGACTAATTTCTTATTTAATTTGGTTATGACATAACTCTTGCGGGGTAGTTACGCCGTAACTGGCCTTAAGATACTTATTTTGCTTGTTTTCCATGTCCAAATCCCGCGTCTCTTGCCTCAATGCTCGTGCTGTTCCTATAAACGAAATATGAAGCTATTAAGTATCATTTTCAGGCATTTAAACAATATTTATAAGCATTTTGATAGGGATTTTGATACTAAAAATTATTAACTATTTGATGTTATCAAATATCCCCCCACTTGACTTCTACTTGCCCTCAAGTAGACCTGTTAATATAATTCATTAAAAGATTTCCCCAATTTAACTCAAAGAAATGAATTCATAATTTAATTATGCTAGAAAACATCACAACCGAACACCTCACGAAAAGGGGATCAAAATTACTCAACTCTCACTAGTCTAAGTGTTTCATTTTTGGGGTGATCATTCAACTGCACTGTCTTAGCATGTAGTATATCATAAGCTTGGAAAGTACACAAATTTAGACCAGCTAGAATTAGGGTCTAAATAGCTCTTAAAGGCAACATGGGTGACACATACAGGTTTAAACAGGTGATTGACTCTTTCCAATACCACTGATCTAGAAAAGGCGACGAAACCACACATGCTCACCCAAATCCATGAACGAGACACATACAATTGCTTAATTCCTTAACTCGAGCAGGCTAAAGGTCAGAATCATTACAAAGGGTAGGATAAGACATGGGATGCACATTTAATTGGTGTTAAATAAAATAAACACAAAACAAATAGTGTTAACAATATAAGGTTGTCATAACCGGTTACGATCCATCCAACAATCCAACTATCCAAGTGCGGAAATCTGATCAAAATAATGAGATAAAATTGGATGTAATAATGAAGTCCTGCTTTGAAATGATATACTAGACCAACCTTCAAAATCATAAGGATGGCTTATAGATGCACCATCTCAATATCTCAAACAACTTGTTGGTTTTATAACATGTAACCAACATAAATATGCTACAGAACTTTACACTAACTTTTTTATACAATATACAACATTCATATCCCCCCACTTGAGATAAACAATATCAAAAGTGATGATACAGGGGCGTCTTCATAGATCAAAAGAGATAGGTCTTTCACGAACGCACAAATTTCCTAGCCCATTCCCCTGAACCATAGACTTAAGTAGCCAGGAATTTCAACACAAAGAAAATAAAGACTACAAGGTTGGCTAAGGTGTAACAAAACATTAACATAAGGGGTTAAAACAAGGATTGACTGAACATGGTGATCTAGGGGTATCTTGCACTAAAAATGAGTGCAACAAGGGGTTTTAACACAGGAGGTCGACAAATCAGTATAACAAGTCGATAAACACACACAACATTACACATATGGGCTATTTTTTTAGGTTAATTCTTAAATGTTGCCTCTTTGAATAGTCTATTCTTGCTAATCAGTTAGGTCTTGAAATGATGTACATGCCAAGTTCTAAAGTCTACAATACTACTGGCACACTCATATTTAGGTGGATTTTTGTATAATAGATGAAAATGGAATCATCATACTTAACCTCACCAATTGAAATAAAGGGTAATAATGCGCTCGGCAAAGATTTATTCTAGTTTAGTAAGAAAAACAAGTCAAAATTTTTAAAATTGGAATAATTTTTCAAAAGAAAACTAGAAAATGAAAGGCATATATAGGTTAAGTGGTAATTCGGCTCCCATCCCCCCACTTGGTTTGTACAATGTCCCTATTGTACATTTAAGGAAATTAAATAAAAATAGAGTAGAATTAGAATAAGAGGCTCCCCTAAGCATTTCTCTATACTTCAAATGATGATAGCAAGATATGAAATATTGACAAGCGTATCCTGAGAAAATTCTTAATCACCTGAAATCACTAAACAAACTACATGCATTAAATGTTCAAAATAAAATATACAGGAAAACCTAACTCACTTTCGTAGGAATCACAGTTGCATTTAGCGTATGCAACAAGCCTTTTAAACCACTTGGTGGCCCAAGTGGACGAGTGAAGTCTCGTAAGGGTTTCTAGAGAACGTACCCACAAAGTTCATTGAATTATACATGGTTTTATAAAAGTTTTAAACATAATTAAGGTTTTCAGGAAGGAGTTACGGTGTAACCAAGGTATGAGTTACACCGTAACTATGTGGTTAAATAAATTTTAACCTTTTAGTTAAATTTAGTTATGGCATAACTAAGATGGTTACATCGTAATTGCTACAGACAACAATAATTTTACCACACAATTACGAGACGGGGTGACCTAGAATTCCAACTCCTTGCTGTTAGAACCCTGCAAAACTAAGTAAGAAACATGCAAACCAACTAATATGTAGAAAAATAAATGAAATTCATTAATAAAAGATGGGTTGTTGATAACATCAAATAAAGTCTATTTTATAGCATCATTTATCCCATGTAATTAACCCATTTTGTATAATTATTGAAAAGAATTGTTACTTAATCATTTATATTTGAGAATTACAGTAATTACAGAGTACTTGGTGAATATTAGCAAAAGGCGCGCATTCTGGAGCTTAAACGAAGATATTTTGAAGATTACTATTTTGACAACCAATACACCATATCCATCAAGGAAGATACGGCGTATCCGTGCCTGCACTCACCAAAGACCACAAAGGAAACAAGTCTAATACGCCATATCCAGGAAAGGTAATACGCCGTATTCAAGCTATATGGGAATAAAATATTCTAGAAGATATCAAACGTAGTCCCTACTCCAAGAAACTTCAATACGCCGTATCCAATACCTTGGATACGCCATATCAACACCGACTCCAGACCCTATAAATACAAAACTCAAAAATGAGTTTTAAGTGTGCTAAATCATATTCTCGATACCTAAACCACAAAAGTCGATTTTTAGAGGATAAAAAGAGCAGAAGAGGTATTGCAACGCATTCCAATCCATAGGAGACAACGTGTAAATTCTTATACTTTTGTGATCGTTCAATTTTTGGTATCATTCGTTAACTCGATTAGTTTACCTTAGCTAAGCCAATACTCTTGTATTAATTATGATGTTTGAAGGCTAATACCTTTAGGTATTAGCCATTATTATGAAGATCTAAATGTTTGGTTTTGTTTATATCTCGATTGCTTAATATATCATTGATTTATTGATTATGTTTATCACATGATACTTGTTTATGTGCTTAAGTATGCGACCTGTCATTCAAGTGGGTCTAGTTCTACATATTTAATGCGCTGCAACTTTGGTGTTGTTTGGGCGTAGGCTAAGAGTCTGAGATAGATCTCCATATAGTAATGTGTATTCTTATCAAAGTCGGAGTCCATCTTATCCACATGAGTGTTAGGTGTGTGTAGTGGTTGAGCAAAAAATTAGGGTGTGAAACCATATGAATGATTATTTAGTGGATTCTTATCTAGGCCCTGTTTAGCAACGTATAGATTATATTCTGCTATAGTCATTTTATCAATGTCCACATTGTTGCTCACATTGGTAGATAAAAAATAATTATTGGGATAGAGTTTAACATGTAGGAAACAAGGGTGTGAAGGAGTTAAGCTATGAGAGTACGGATAGCTAAAAGTCTTACTCTTATTCCGGTGAAAAGAGTCAACATCCTCCTCATCATAATTAGTTAGACTTCTTCTGGATCGAACATTATCTTATAATTGCCTTTCTTTCTCAGCTTCATACTCTAAGTACTCATTAAGCATCATGTTCTCAATATCAGGTTTCATTTCCATGATTCTTGAAAATTCAACACAAGATACGAGTAGATTGTGGTTCTACAAGAAAAATAAATAACAAGAAATTGAAATATATACAAAAATCAAATTTAAAACCTATTTAGCTCCCTGACAGCGGCGCCAAAAACTTGATGCGTATTTCTTTTAAATAATTATTTACCAAGTTCTAAATTTATAAAACTCGTTTCACCTTACAAAAGCACTAACGAGCAGAGAACCCGATCGTGAGTAGTGTAGTTTTGGTAAATTCGAGGTCATCCCAAGAGCTAAAGGGCGATTACAAATTTGAGTTTAAATTGGTTGTCACGTTTAAAAGCAGTTTTAGAATAATTGAATTGTAAAAGAACGAAAACTTAAAAGGAATGAACTAGGTATGATTGAAGAGAAGGAGATACGGTCCTAATTACTTTTTAATTAACTTAATGATTCACTTTGTTCTACTAAATGTGAAAACAAGGATTGAATGGTCATCTAATCCTCACTAACCTCGCGAATCCCAACATACTAGTCATACTAACCAGAATTTTTTCCCACAGATCATGGTAAGCGAGCATCATATTTGGAATTCTTATGGTCAAAGTAATATAACCAAACACGAAAGTTGTAGATATCACTTTCCTCTATTCATGGCCGCTTGAATAAACTTCAAAGGAGTTAGTATGAAGAAATTATGGTCAAAATACTAGAGCACATTTCCCGAAGCGTCACAAGAGCATTTCTTCTTGGGCTTCGTTTCCTTTCATAATAACTCTAAATCATTAGCGGATAGCTTCTTATATATTAATCTTTTGTATAAGTATCCATTAATCACGTCTTTTTGCTCATAAAACCTTGTTTTAGTGGTCTCAATACTTGTGTTTCTGCCACTTACTTTAAATTTTACCTGAAAATAACAAAATAACAAGGAAGTGTAACGAATTTAAGTGTTCCTACAGAATAATTGCAAGTATTCAGGGAAAATTAACACTAAAAAGTATCAAATATTTAATGTATCAATCCACGTGAAATGCCTTGACTATCAATCACGTGTCAGAGAAATTATCCTTTAGGGATCCAAAATTTACATTTTGAAAGTTTTCAATTTGGCATGCAACCCCTCATTTTTAAACAATTTAAAAACAACTTTAAGTGTTACTCTCATACGCTTTACTTGCCTTTGAGTAGTTCAAAATGTCGTCAATGAAAAACTATCACAAACTTTTCCAATAATGTTTGCACACCCGATTCATGAGCTCGCATAAATTAACCGCCATAGTGTTGGTTCCCAAAACCAAATGATAGCTTGAAACACGTATGACCAAACACTAAGTTGAGGTAACTCCATCTTAGGTTAATCTTCGAGTATTACACTAGACCCTTGCAGTCATTCAAATAAATCTTCATTCTGGAGCGGATAATGGTTCTTCACCGTCAGTTTATTCAACTCTTTATAGTCGATACATATCTGAAACGTTCAATCCTTCTTCTTGACAAACAAAACCAGAGCTCCCCTAGGTGAGGAACTTTATATTGTAAATCCTTTGTCGGAAAGCTCCTGCAATTGAACCCGATAAGTTCTTTCAACTCAGATAAGTGCCCTAATTGATTAAAAATGGCCCCCCGGCCAAATGCCAACAGGTGGCATCACCAGGTACCAAGTCGATTTGAAACTCCACTTGCGGTTGGTGGAACACCTAGAAAGTTCTAGAAAATCTCGTACAACTGGTACATCCTCAGGTCGCTTCTCTTCCGACTTGTCTACATATTTCTTTTCAGTGATGCGTGCCAAAAAGACATGGCATCCTTTTAGAAAATACTTCTTGGTGTATGAGATAATATTTAGTCGGGACTCGTTTCTGCCATCACTCTTGTCTCCTTGAAAAATTAACACTTCATCGCCATAGGGGATATGAACGATCTTCTCGTCACAAACGATTACGGCATGGTACTTCGACAACCAATCCATACCAATAATAGCGTCAAAACTACTAAGCTCTACTGGCATTAGGTCGATATTGAATGGGCGATTTAACAAGTTTAAAGTACAACCCCGAATTATGGTATTAACTCCTGTTATTCTTTTGTCGGCTAATTCAACGTCATAACTATTGTCTAATGTGAATGGGGTGATATCAATTATGTGGGGTGAGCTTAATGTAATTACGACATAATCTTCTAATCGACACCGTATCAAATAAGATAGAAGCAAACGTTTCTATTTGAGGAGGAACACCCCGTTAACAAACATTCAAGTCAGGGTTGGGTTCACATCCTCCCAAAGCATAAGCCCTTCCACGAGCTTCACCGTTTCCAGCTGCATTTCCACAGTTTTGGTTCTTTAGTTTCAGATAATCCCTCTTGAAGTGGCCTTGACTTCCACATTCAAAATATGTACCTGTCTTCTAAACCGCTCCAGGGGCTCTTTGAGTGTTAACAGCAGTAGGACTCCTATAATATCTGGCCAAATGACCAACTCTTTTATAGTTTGTGCACTTTGCAGTGCACGGCCCATTGTGGTAAAACTTGCACTTGTTGAACAAGGGTAGAGTTCCAGCATACTCTCTATTTTCACCAAGCCCAACAACATAAGCCTTAGCCACATTATGCCTCTTGTAAAGCGGCTGTTGAACATGGTTGTTTCTTGAATTTTTGTCCATTTTCCTTTTGAATTTTAGCTGTCTAGGCAACAAATTAAGGAGAGCTTCTGATCCATCAAGCTTCTTGTTCAACTCGATCTCTTTCTTGAAGCGTTTTGGATTAATGCCATCACTCTCCCTTGAATACTATCCAGGAAGTCCACCGTATACTTTTCACTTGTCAAATTCATCTGGAACCATTCTTAAACAACAAAATCAATTCTTAAAAGCGTTGAGTATAGCTCTCAACGTCAGTACCTTTCACAACCAAGTTCCACAACTCGGTTTCCATCTTCTTTATCTCACTCCTGATAATAGTATTCTCAGTCATCATTTTTCATTAATGTCTTCATGTTAATGCATAAGCAGCGATCGAGTCTAATTGTCCTATACACAATGGAATTCAGCCATGTTATGCACTCCCCAGTAAAGTGCCAAGTACAAGGCTTCACTTGCATTCCATAGTGCAATTGCTGATATGGAACATATTATTCCATCTTTGTCGAACCCTTGGGCCAATCCTACAAGCCCCTCAGCCCCCTTAAAGGTTAGAGGTTGGCATTTCAAGAATTTCACTATACGTGCACCTCATAAGTATGTGCACCGACCTTCTTCGTCACTTCCCGAAACATGGCTATCATTTCCATTACTCCGATTATAGCAATAATTGTTCAACGCATCAGCTACGCATTAGGAGATCAGCTCCTCGAGAGCTTCCTGACTCATTGACGTAATTGTACTGGTCATTTTCTTTAAAATCATAAGAAATACAACACACATGAGATTTCATCCGGAACATAATCACGAAACGCAATAAGTACGATATATAAAATGAGATCACGACACGCAAAGAATATGTGAAAATGAGATCAACGATGATATAAATAAACTGACGTCATATATAACAACATCGTAAAACAAACATAATAGGTTCGGTTACAAAATGAGAAATACAAGATCCTAACGAGCCTACTAGCTGGGAGTTACCCATAAAACTTAGCAAGCTATACAAAATAGCTAAAATAATTGATACAAGCCTAACAACTACTTTCGACGTCTGCTAGTCCATCATGATGCTCGGGATCTCTAGCATCCTCCCTGGCTATGTTATGATGTATGTGCCTGGTCAACCTATCAGCATCATCATCTCGCCTATGCTGCTGTAAGTCTCTAACCTCTCCTTGTAATACTCTCATCCCGACTCGTAACTTACGGATGCAATCCCAAGGAAGTTAGTCCAAGTCCGTGCGAGCATACCTGGCCTCCAGCCAGCATCAATAGCCATATAGCGAAATTATATCGTCTCTCTCCCTCTCATGTGTAGATACACGAGCTCGTAGTACGGCTCTGTCATCTTGTGCATCCTGGTGATGCACATAAAACTCCTCACTATCCTGTCTATGCCTGGTGGCCAATAATCAGTACACACTCACCTTGACCTCCACTACGGCGGTCATAAATCAATAATCAGTACCTCAGGACAAAGTAACCACAGGAAGTCTAGCGACATGGCTATTGAACTCCTCTTAATCTGAACCTATGAGATGGAGCAGCAAATCTAGCTCTCTTCTGAGGCGGCATGTCAGCCCTGAAATATATCTCAGCAGAGGCTGGTGGTAGCCGTAATGTAGGTGATGGAAATCCTGGGTAGTGGAGATTGATAGGGGTAATAGTGGGATATGGTGGTGTGTTTATGGAGGGTGGCAAATGCATGCTTCCATCTTCAACCATGCATCAATGAAGATGGTAAGGGGTAAGAGGTCAACATACATCCGAGCCCTACAGTTTAGCCTGGATAGAGGTATGATATGGGTGATAGAAGTGGGTGAAGGTAGTGTAAAGGAACCTCGACCCCCCTCTACCTCAAAAGTGAAGGACACGATAGTCCAGCCGTGGTGGGGAATCGATAAGGAGCTGGAGACTACCACCTCCTCTTAAGTGCTCCTCCTCCTCCTCCTACTCGGAGGTGCTCAGATTCTGCACATAATTTGTGAGAGAGCAACATAGGTGATACAAATGCGGGTAAAGGCTAAGCCTCAGCTGGCTCTAAGTCATCATCAGATGGTGCATGGTACTCCGGATACACAGGAGCATGAGCTGGTGAAAGTGTGCCTGTTCCGTACAGACTGTGGAGCAGCCTCAGGTGCCTCAGGGTCGGACTCGTAAGCATCCATCAAAGGAATACCCCATGATGGTACATCATTGTCGCTGGACATTGATGTGTACGTAACAGTAGCATGAGACGGAGACGAAGACATGATTGCTGTGACAATCAAAAGGTTTATATAAGTATAATATATATAATACCAATTGAGTGAAAATATACGTAAGAGAAGGTAAGCACGAATATAAAAATCATGTAAGCACATAATGAAAGCAAATAGAGTAATTCAGCATGAAAAAGGTATTATGTGATGTGATGTTTATGAATACGGTTATAGTCTAGGTAAGACATGCAACCTAGTTCTCTATAACCTTAGCTCTAGATACCAATCTGTAACACCCCCAAAATATGTGCCAGCAGAATAATAACCTGGGGCGTTACTTCAAAATAAATAAGCATAAGATACATAAAGAATGACCTCTCCATTTGATTTAATTTCAAAGTTTGTATAAAAGCACCATACTTCAAGAGTTCACTAATATGAAAACGCAAAGACTTTAATACATAACCAAATGTTCAAAAGTAATGCAGTGAATCTTTCGTGATATGAGACCGCAAAATGTGACTCAAATATGATGCTCCAAAATCTAACCAATTAGGCTCAGTACTGTCATGAGAAATACATGCTTAAATAACAATAAAGTTGAGGGAGGGAGGGGGGGGGGGGGGGGGGGGGGGGGGGGGGGGGGGGGGGGGGGGGGGGGGGGGGGGGGGGGGGGGGGGGGGGGGGGGGGGGGGGGGGGGGGGCTGAAATTCTAGTTTATGTAAGTATAAATGTAGGACCGTAATAGTTCAATGTGTGAAATAATGTAACACATACAAAATCACAAAATGTAATTACGATTGCCCTATGCTCATGACACTGAAGCTACAACTATGTATGTGTGCATATTTATGCACTAATGTACTTGTGTATAATGTTTTCTACCTTCAACATCCACATTTCGATAATGGTAACCATTTTTGATAGTTCTATCGTTCGAACTAGTAAGCATTACTTTAAATGAACGGGGATGTTCAATCCCATATAGATCTATTCCTCAACACACGCCTTACCTCTCACATATTAACAGTTCATGATATTGGGCTAATGGGTTATTGCTATTTAGGCAACTCGTAACATGTTTAAAAGACTACTTGCTTCCAAATGTAAAACAGAGCATGTATCTCACCTCGAGATTTGTAAAGTGTTGTTAAACTAGTAAAGTGGGGCTACGAACTCACCTCAAGTGATGGAATTGATTTCTAGATAAATCAACTAGGAATGTCTTCGCAAAGGACCGGTATGCAACCTATTTAATTATAGGTCGATTTAGAATAACGCATGAAAATATAGAACAATGCACTATATTATATCTTGTTATATCACGCACCTAAGTATTTTAGAGGACTAGCTTAAAATCGTAATAAAATTCGTTAAGTTTAACCACTTCTTTATATTAGTACACGACAATAAATATATAGTCTAATTAATTCATAAAATAAAATTTATAAAGTTTAAAACGCGTGTAAATATTATATAAGTGATGCTAAATTATTTCCTAAGGTTTTTATAGTCCAAACGGACCGAAAATATCCGAAAACACTGTTTTACTATTCATGTCGGGAACATACATGTGATAAAAGTGTGCAGAAATTTTCATGTCATTATCAGAAAAATAGTCCATGTTTGATTAAGAATTACTCTTTCGTCTTACACTTTCGGGCTTCAAAACAAGCAAATCTTTACCGAAAAATCATTCTGAGAAAGTTTCTAGTTTTATACTTAAGCCGGTTTGGACTCGAAAATGGTTAAAAACACGAAATATAAATCTGTCAGATTATGCAGAAAAACTGTTTTTGTCGGTATTGTTTCAAATCTCGTTTTGACCATAACTTCTCCGTTTTACATCCGTTTTTCAAGTTCTTTACATGCACGAAATCATATTAAGATGAACTATCATACTTCTAAGGTTTTAACTTGTCAAAACGTCTCTAGTTTTCTGTTTTGGTTCGGCTATAAAAGAAGGGTGTTTACACACTTTTTGTCCATAATTTCTACTCTATTTTAACACCACAAAACCACTAATCTATATATTTCAATCTCTTCCACAATCAACAATCATCCACTAACCTAATCCCATCTAACACTTCACCATAATAAGAACAAAACATGAAATAATTTATAAAAGTTTTTAAGCTAGTTTATGAATAACAAACTTATTAACATGATTAATAATCATACAAGTAAGTAGTGTTCTTGATTTCTTTGTAAATTTTTATTAAAATTTACTAGTTGGTGATATAACTTAATAATCTTGATGTTCATACACATTAATACATTATGTAAGTATAGACTCATGTAAGAACAAAAATCAAAATGTATGAAAATCAAAGAGTAAATGTAGAATGCTTACAAAGCTTATGATCAAAAGAAACCCTAGTCTTTGATTTTAACCCAAAAACCTTATCAAAATTCTAAATCTTGATTTATGAAACCCTAACTTAAATCTTGAAAAACCCTTGCTTAAACTTGAAACCCTAACTTGGAAATCAACTTAGAACACCTTAGATAATACCCTTGATCACACTTGTATACTTGAAATATCAAGAAAATAGAAACTATGAAATTTTTATGGCTTATTTTTGGAGTTGTGAGCTTATATGGAGAGAAAGAGAGTGTTTTGATTTTTTTTGTAAGTGATAAGTGTATGAGAAAGGCTTGTTGCAAGTATCCTTTTATAATGGAAATATCTAGAGACAAAATCTCATTCAATCTATGAATTTGAAGGAGAGGGGTGCGGTTTGTAAGTGATTGGAATAGGAGGGGAGTGGTCTTGTGTAAGAGTTAGCTAGGTGTGTAACAAAGTAGATAAAAGTGGTTAGTTGCTAGGAAATTTGAGCACATGGTTTAATCTAAGCAAAACTTGGTATTGTTTTGTGTTGTATGTATATATAAGCGGCCATGGTAGCAAATATGGGTAAGAATTATATAAATTTTGGGTATTGGGTATAATTATGGGTATTTGGTTAAGTGTAGAAATGTGGTATAGTTTACATATATGCATGAAGCTAAATATTGCGAAACGTAAACGTTTTACGTAACGTATAAAAATAAAATATAGAAAGTTATAAATTATCTTCGTAATAATTATATAACACTTGTTTGACATAAACTTTTATTTTTTATTGCCGGTTTACATCAATTGTTGATTTTAAGTTTACGCGATTTAACACAACGGTTGTGTAAAACCCCGTATATAACGTCACTATTTTATCCCGAGCTTATAATTAATTTCTAAATTTTTATAGAATTAATTTTATTACTTTAGTCGATTTTATTAAAATCGTCGAATTTAAAACTTTCGCGAATCCTATATTTGGGATTTAACCGTTAACGATCGAGAAATCAACGAATGCTATATTTTAGCCTTGAGAGCTTATTTATTTTATTTTTAGTATTTTTCAACTTTATTTCATGTTGGCCGAAACGGAGTCAAAAACCGTGTATTTATAAAATGTAACGAGTTAACTAAGTAATTGGGCCCGGGAACTAAGTAATACAAAAATTAACAAAGAGAAAATACCCAACCAAGCCCACCCATTTGGGAGGACCGGTCAATAAGCTTAAACAAACAATCCCCATATATTATTTTTTTTTTTTTTTGGAAAATAATAATACTAGAATAAATCTCCTATGTATAGTTGTTCCAAAACACACACACACACAAATGCAGACATAAAAGAAAAAAACAACCGTATTCTTCCCTCTTTTCTTCTGTTCGACACAGTGAACCAAAAACCACCATCATCACCATCAAACCTTCACCAAATCACTTCCATTTTCCTTAAAAACCTTCACACTATAACCCTCAATCAACCCCCATCACTAAAAACCTCCATGGATTAAGATTTATGATTTCTTGATTTTTAATAAACTTTCAAGTTTATGGTTTTAATCTAATTGGGTGCAAAGGAAACAACAAGGGATGATTGTTAGTGCTTTTAAACAAGTTTTGGTGAAACAAATCAAGTTTTCGAATTTTCTTGGGCCTTTGTAGTGCTCGACAGATTATCAAACCCTCAAGGGTTTGATAGAGTTGATTTTCCTTTTCTTGATTTCGCGTTGTAAGCTTCTTATTGTTCTTTTTGTATTGTTTAATTTTATATATACTTGCATGTAGGTTGATTGTGTTTAAGAATCCATGGATAGGATGCATGTTGTATTATTATATGTTATGGTGAATTTGTGATTTATTAGGAGTGAATAGGATAGTTTGAGGCATAAAGAAAGTGTATTGATGCAAATACTTAGCGATTTGAATTGGGATTAAGAGACCCTATTTGTCAGAAAGTTTGTCTTATGATTCGGCAAATTAGTGATGTTATAAACTGAGATTTTGTTGTCTAATATGATAGGCGTCGTCCTAATGAACGTTTCGGTATAAGAATCGAGGTATAACTATGGTCATTAGAAATTTGGAAATCCAAGTCGTCAAATTTTGCACTTGTTATTTTTATGCAGAAATTTTAGTCGCGTTACGAGTATCATAACTCGGTCGTTCTAAAAACTTTTCTGGATTTTCCGGACTCTAAAACTAAGTTCGTCAACCTACTTTCCAATGGTTCAGGCCTCATCAATTTTCAGTACCTGTAGGTTAGTCAAAAGTGAATTTCAAAACAAGTTGTCAAAACTGCGATTCTGACCCAGAATTTAGACTGTAAAGATGCAGCGAGCAGGCGGATCAAAACTTAATTATTTTCAACGAAATTTAAAGGGGGAATTGCATATATATCCCTCCAAAGACTCATAATTACATATATATCCAATCAAAACTCCAAATTGCATATATATCCTTTCAAAGATATAAAATTGTCATATATATCTAAATTATTATTTTACATATATTTAATAGTAAAATAATATGTAATAATTTTAATTGATATATAAAATTACAATTATACTTTTGTTCTTATTACAAACTTAAAAATCCCAATCATTTACTCTTATCACAGATAAATAGACTCATCAGTTGTTCTTAACACAGACTTCTAGACTCATCGGTTTGTTATTAACACAGACTTCTCTAATAACATTAAACTTTAAAATCGATCAGGTAAATCATAGTTGTTTTAATTGTATTAACTTTTCTACATAATGTTTTTGTGTATTATTCTTATTTTTAGTTAATTTAAAATTTTTCATTTTTTAATCGAACCTTTAAAAACCCACCATACCAATGATTAATTAGTGTCTGATCTTATAAAAAGATCCAATTCGTTCAACAATTAATTAAGGGTCTATCATTGTTATTCTAGTTTGATCGATGTCATTTTGTATGTTAAGCAAATTGTGTTGTTATTTCTTTTAAAACGGTTAAAGGATATGTTTGTAATTTAAAAAAGAAGATAAACAAGGGTATAATGGTTATTATATTTAATTTATAATTATCAAACATTTTTTTCTATTAAATATATGTAAAATAATAATTTGGATATATATGATAATTTTATGTCTTTGAGAGGATATATATGCAATTATGAATCTTTGGAAGGACATATATGCAATTCACCCAAATTTAAACTGTAGCAACTTCATAATATGTGTGACTTCCCTGAATTTTTTCAGAATTTTCTGTAAGGTTTAGATAGGTCAGATGGTGCCAAACTTTTGCAAAGTCCAGCAAACCCCGTTTTAGGATAATTACATGGGTGTATTTTCAAAAATTGATTAGAAGGTACTATGAATTTTGTGTAAGCTTCATGAGGATTAATAAACATATATAAGTGGTATTTATGAAGGGGGAACATTCGTTGGCGACCATTTAGAATCTCTTTAATGTAGGGCGAAAATCTAGATACAAACCGACGAAATTCAGAAAATATAATTGTTTAGCATACCTAAGTTATTCTCAATCATGGAGTTCTAAAGCATATGAGATTTTACTACATGCCAATATAATATATATATATATATAGTATAATATATATAATAAAATAAAAATATATATAATATAATATCTATTACTCATATTATGTTACATCTTATTAAAAGTGTGAGTTTTAATTACGCGCCACTATTATAGGTCACGGTTGATCATTGGCATTTGTCTTCTTCATCGAGATTTCTAGAATAACTACTGGTATGTGCTTAATTACACATACCATTTATCCATTAAAACGAGCCTAAATGACCAAAAACTTACATAAATAATCTGATGTAATGCATGTTTTTGCTTTATATACTATGCAGTAATCGGAATTTCATCTAAAACACAAAAATTAAGTTCAAAATGAACAAAACGAGCACGGAAATAAAAGATCGTGAAAAGATTAGTCTACAGGAAAAAGTCAAAGTCAACCAAAAATCAAAGTCAAAGTCAAAAGTCAAGAGAACGAAGCCTGGAGGACATAAGCACTCGTAAATGGGCCCAACCACGCACCCATTTTGAATAGGCCATCCAGCCCATTAAGCCCATAAAATCAAGTCTTATAAGTTAAAAAAAGCCCAAGATCCATTTAAACCCTAACCTGGCCCAACATAAGGCCCAAACCCACTTAACTATAACACCCTTAACCCTTTTTGCATCGTTAGTCCTTATGGACTAACATTGCTAGTTCTTAGGGACTAACATTGCAAATCCCTAATGCCAATAACCCTAACACAGTTATCCTGTTTCACGACCAATCAATAATTCCTCCAGATACTTGTTTATTCTTCCCCAAAACGTGTTACCCTACAACTCCAGACAAAAATGTCCCTCTCCACCTTAACCCCACTTCATAAAACAACAAATCTATGTTGGCAATCCTAAACAACCTTATTCGTCTATGATAAAAGACAAGAAATCAAAGGTTGAGATCAAAGAACTTGGAGAACACTCAAGATTGAAGGTTGAGATTGATTTTCGACTTACTCACACAACAAACACACCTCTCCATTTGTCTCAAAGAAGAAACACAATTCCAAGACCCAAGACTTCAAGAATTTTAGTATAAATAGGGCCTTCTTGTCAGCCTTTGGAGCTTATCTAGTTTTAGCAGCTTATTAAGTGTACTTTTATCTTATTGCAGTTTATTTTTCAAAGTCTTGTAATGTTTTTAAAAGTTAATGAAATTTGAGGTTTATATGTTTTAAAAGTTTTGTGTTTTTAAGTTATTATTCCATTGATATTAAAAGTGTTTTATAAGCTCACAAAAGCTCTTTTTATCTCATACTTAAGCTGTTAATTTAAGCACTATAAGTTTTTCAACAACTTATAGTGTTTAAGTCTTTTACCAAAAATCACTCAAAAAAAGAAGCTAAAAATGGATGATAAGCCAAACGTAGATGGGCTTATAGGTTTCACTAGCTTGTCTTTGACAAGCTAGAGCTTGTAGATCAGCTTATTGTAAGCTTATTTGCCCTGTTTTGAGCAAGGGCATTGTAAGTTTCTTCATTTCAAGTTTGTGAAAAAGATGAAACTTTCATAGCTTATGTACTACTATTTCTGGCTACTACTGCTTATTTAGGCTTATTTAGCATTGTTTATTGCTTATTATGCTGTCTTGTATTTGTAGCTCATTTGTTAGTTTCATGAAATCTTGGTTTTATAGCTTAACATTGCTATTCTGTCTTGCTTATATTAGCTATTTCTTATTGAAACTGACTTATTATTTTTTTATATAACATTATTAAACATCTAGTCTTTAAGAAACCTTAGCTTAAAATCTATTAATCAGTTTAAAAATGTTGAAATCATTGTTTAAAGGGGTGTTTGGTTTAACTGTGTTCATGGGTCAAAATCAGTTGTGCCTTTTGGGTCATCTTAGTTTAACCTAAATTGATAATAAAAGTCAGTTTTCATAAGTTGTTAAGTGTTAGGACTTGATTTTAAGGTTTTAAAAAGTTCTTGTTTGAAACTGGTTGAGTTAACAAGTTTAATTAGTCATAGGATTAGATTTTTGTAGGTTAAGTTTTTATCATGTTTTTGTGTTTAGAGAAGTGTTAAAACAAGTTACAAACAAAGTCTTTAAGTCTGCATTAGTTGGTTTGGTTTTTGTCATAATCTGTCAAAACTTTGTTAAGTGTCTTTTCAGTCAAAACAACTTTTTCATAGGCATTTTCATAGCTTTATTTGGAATTTTAAAATGTTTTTGATTGATAATTTAGATAGCTTATTGTATAAAGCATTAACAGTGCTAATAAGTCCCTAAGCCATAAGGATCCATTTACTAGCTTAAAATTAAGCTAGAAATGTGTCTTTTTGGCTGTTTGGTTACTCGTTTTGAGAAATAAGCTCATTTGCTTTTCTGAGCTCATGGGTTATTGAATTTGCTTATCTTGTGTTTCATCTTGCTTATTATTTTAGGTTTTAAGTTCTGTTAGCTTATTTAAGCGTAGGGAATTGCTATTAGCTATGTAGCACTTTTAGTTCAGTATATAAGGTTTAAAAAGCCTGTAAGTGATTCTATCATTAAAGCTTAGTTTAGCTCATTTTGTGAGCTTATTTCTGATTCTTAAGTGCTTACTAGTTTAGCCTTAAGAATTGTTTCTCTACTTATTTTCTTTTTCTTTTTGCTTATTGTGTCTAAAAATGCTTAACAATTAGCCTTTTAGTCTCTTAGTATTAAAAAACCAAGTATGTCACCTTTTAGAGCTTATTTCCAGCTTATTTTAGGTTTTTATAAAAAGTATTTTCACAAAAGTTGCTTATTTTTAGGTCTTAAAGATTTTTCAAAAAATAAAAAGCTTAGGAATTAAGGAAGTCAAGGGTGAGCAAGGCTCAAACCCGTGACCTCAACCCAACTCCCAAGCCTTTAACACAACACACACTCACCAACTGCCCTGGGGACTTTTTCATTCTATACTTGCAAAATTTAATACTTAACATCATTTCACAGTTTTAAGCTATAAGCCCTTTTCGGCTTATTTCCAACTTATTGAGAAAAGTTGTTGGCCCCATTTTATTTTTTATGATAGAGCAATAGTAAAAAGTACTTTTCACAAAAAAATAACAGAATTCTCCAAATGAGTTTAGTATTTTTAATTTAATTATTTTTAGATTAAAACCGTTTTTAATTCATAATAAATAATATAGAAAACCAAAAAATATAATTTTTTTTATAAAATTTATCATTATCAGTTTAGGAACTGTTAAAAAATAAATCTTTGAATTGTAGGGTAATATTTGTAGAATTTAGTGTTTTTAAAGAACGGAATTTTGGATCCCTTATCGTTTCGTATTTAGCTTTACAATTGTTTAATTTTAGGTTGCCTTTACTTGTTTTTGTATTTTATTTATAGAAATAGATTCCAATCAAATATTTGAATCCTTCAAACACGCAATCACGAACGTAACATCGATTTTCCATTCACTCTCTCGGAAACAACCCGGTAGGTTTTTTTAGATAATTTTACTTTGGGTAAAAAGTAATTTCCTTTTAAAATCTCTTTTAATACGTACCTACTCTCTCTATTTATTCATATTATCCATTTATATATTTATATATATCTAAAGGATTGAAGTTCAATTTTTTGGCCCGCTGCCGGGGGAGACTGTGAGACTAAAATTGTATTGAAGTTTGTGTGTTTTGAAGACCCCTCCCCGTGAATTTGTTGTTGAGTTGTGAATATTTTTTATATCACATAAGCCAAAAAAATCATAATACTTTTTCTAAAGTATTTACAAAATCCGAAAAATTAAAAAACCAACAAAACAAATTGTGTTGTTAATTGTTTATAAATCGGCTTCACATTGAATTACAAACTATAAAGGGGGTTTATAAGTGAGGTGCTTGATCAAGGAACATCGCCCAAAAAGGAAGAACACTTTTTATAATCGCTCGACGAGCTATTCCTTCAGCTCTCTTTGTGCTTAATTAAGAGCTACCGTGGCCTTTTAACTCCGGTTACCAAAATATTGTGTTTTTCATAATTAGTGCATGCGCACTCGTTCTCAAACCCGTAACCGTCCTCAACAACAAGTCCACCCGACTTTTGTTGAACCCTTTGATCTTGAAGAACCAATTAATAATACCATTGAAAACCAAAATCAAAATCAAAATCATCAAGATCCTCCCGTATTTACGAATTTGGTCTAGTCAACGTACTATTACACAATTGCTCCATGTCCTCCCACAGAGGTATACGAGGAGCAATCGTTGTTCCCGCAATCACCGCGGATAACTTTGAGCTTAAACATGGTTTGCTCACTCTTGTTCAAAACAAGCAATTTTTCAGACATGACAAAGAAGATCCTTATGCTCATATCCGATATTTCAACAAGAACACTTCTACGTTGAAATTCCCAAACGTTTCGAACACGTCAATTAAGCTTATGCTTTTTCCCAAATTCCCCGAGGGGGCCGCTGGATTTGCTCGAAAAAGAACACCCTCAATCGATCTTACTTGGGGATGATCTTGTTCAAAGTTTAGCAACCAATTTTTCCCCTCCCTCCAAAACAACAAACTTCGAAAGAACTCACCAATTTCCAAACACGTTTTTGATGAATCTTTAGTGAGGCATGGGTAACCATTCAAGGATCTCCTTCCGTGCATGCCCACATCAGGTTAATCGGAAATTACATCAACTCAATACTTTCTCAATGCTGTGAACTCTAAATGATAAGATTAGTTGAATTCCGCCGCGGGTGGTATTTTATTTAGACCAATGCACCATGTTATGGCAATGAAGCATTGACTAGTCCAAAAGCAAATGGATTTTGGTAAAGACAAGTCAAATCCGTTGATAGTTGGTAGTTTACTCAAAACTACAAGGTAATCAATTCACCTTGTTGTTTACAATGAAGAATTGGCTATCCCAGAGCAAACGGCTACTGGTAAAGGAATATCAAATCCGTTAATGGCTGGTAGTTTGCCAAAAACTACAAAGCCAACTTAGTTGGGTGTTGCTGTGTTGCTGAGAAGACATGTTGCTGATAAAGATGGATAGCTGAAGATGTCAAAATTATCAAAGATCAAGATCAAGATTTGACAGAATGTTTGGATACATCCTCCAAGATTTCAAGAAGAGTAAACTGAAGAAACATGAAGTTAAACAAGTTCAACAATCATGTTTAGGGGAGGATTGTTGGGAATTATGCATTCCTGACTTAGTACCGCTAGTTATATTACTTAGTACCGCTAGTTGTAATTAGTACTGACAGTACAAAGTGTTAAGTACTGATCAGTTAGTTAGTACCGTTAGTATAAAATAGTTAGTACCGTTTATGAGATATGCATGAGATATCTTAGAAAAGGATATGCATGATCTTTGTACGCATTTTGTAAAGCCCATTAGGGTTTCCTTAGTCTATAAAAGGAACCCTAGGCATAGTTAGTAGATATAGTTCTACACAGATCATAGAGATCGAATAGTAATCATAGTTTGTAATCTGTAATCTAGGCAGATTCAAGGTTTAATATAAAAGTTCTTTTGTGATATTCAATATTGTTCTTCTTAGCATTATTGATTAGATTCCGCATAATCAATAGTGTTTACTCAGTGTTTCATTATTGTTGCTTTAGAATTATCTAAAGGAGCAAACTCTTTGCAAGATGAAGGTTATGATCTATTCAGTAAAACGATCCAACATGCTCCAAATACTAAACCGACCATACCTTATCCTTCAAGGATTAACAAGGAGAAGCTCCGTGAAAAAGACGATCTTTTAACTTTGAAATTTGTATAAATGTTTAGGAATCTCCACTTCAAGCTAAGCTTCGCGGATGCTCTCCTACACATGCCCAAGTTTGGACCAATGTTTAGAAAGCTTCTCAATAACAAAGATAAGATAATTGAATTAATCAAGACACCGGTGAATGAAAATTGCTCAGCGGTTATCCTCAAAAAGTTTCCCGAAAAACTTGGAGACCCCGGTAGATTTCTTATACCGTGTAATTTTCTGGAGTTGGATGATTGCTTAGCCTTGGTCGATCTCAGTGCAAGCATCAACCTAATGCCTCTTTTCGTATGGGAAAAGTTAAATCTCCCAGATTTGACCAAGACCCGAATGATACTTGAACTTTCTGACCGAATGATTTCTACTCCTACCGGCATCGCCGAGGATGTTTTCATGAAAGTTAGAACATTTCTCTTTCTGGCCGACTTTGTAGTCGTTGATTATATTGTCGATCCTCGGGTTCCTTTGATTCTCGGGAGACCTTTCTTGAGGACGGTACGAGCTTTAATCGATGTTCACGGTGAACAAATGACCCTTCGACATGATGACCAATCCATAACATTCAAAGTTGGTGATACTAAGTCATTCTCTTATAATACTATTGAATCTGTTAACCGAGTCGATGTTATCTATGTAGCTTGTGAGGAGTTTTCTCAAGAAGTACTTGGATTTTTGAACATTTCAAAGAGTGGCAATCCTACCCTAACTTTGGAACCAATCCTTTCTACTTCTCCTACCTCTCTTACTCCTTTTGAGGGAAGTGACTTCATTTTGGAAGAAATCGAAGCGTGTCTTACTAGCGAATCAATTCCACCGAGAATTGATGATGCTGACTTCGATCCAAAAGAAGACCTTCTCACCCTTGAGAGATTGCTTAATTCTGACCCAACTTCCACCTTCCCTCCGGAAGAACAAAATTTTGAGGAACTTAAGGCTGTTGAACCTTCTAGTGATGAACTCCCCGATCTTGAGCTCAAAGACTTACCTCCTCATCTTGAGTACGTATTTTTGGAGGGTACCGATAAATTACCCGTCATAATCGCTAAAGACTTAAAAGATGAGGACAAGTCCGCTCTTCTTAAGGTTCTTAGATCACATAATTATGCCATAGCTTGGAAGATGTCAGATATTAAGGGAAGAGATCCAAAGTTTTGTACTCATAAGATTTTGATGGAAGATAATGTTAAACCCACAGTGCAACATCAAAGATGGGTTAACCTAAAAATTCACAAGGTTATCAAGAAATAAGTTATCAAACTTCTTGAAGCCAGATTGATTCATCCCATATCCGATAGCCCATGGGTTAGCCCCGTCCATTGTGTGCCCAAGAAAGGTGGTATAACCGTGATTGAAAATGATAACAATGAATTGATACCTACTCGATTGATTACGGGATGGCGTGTATGCATTGACTACCGAAAGTTAAATGATGCCACCCGTAAAGATCATTTTCCATTACCATTTATGGACCAAATGCTTGAGAGACTCGTGGGAAACAAATACTATTTTTTTCTAGATGGTTTATCGGATTACTTTCAAATACCAATTGACCCGAAGGACCAAGAGAAGACTACATTTACTTGCCCTTATGGAACTTTTGCCTACCGTCGCATGCCTTTTGGCTTATGTAATGCTCTGGGCACGTTCCAAAGGTGCATGATGGCCATTTTCCATGACATGATGGAGGAAACAATGGAGGTCTTCATGGATGATTTCTCGGTCTTCGGGGATTCCTTCTCTTTATGCCTCTCCTATTTAGACAAAATGCTCAAAAGGTGCGAAGACACCAATCTTGTTCGAAATTGGGAGAAGTGCCATTTTATGGTCAAAGAGGGCATCATCCTCGGCCATAATATTTCTAAGTCTGGGATTGAGGTAGATAAAGCCAAAGTTGATGTAATAGCAAAACTACCTTATCCCACAACCGTCAAAGGAGTTAGAAGTTTTTTAGGACATGTCGGATTTTACCGTAGGTTTATTAAAGACTTCTCAAAAATCTCTCGACCAATGACCCACCTTCTAGAGAAAGAAACCTCATTTGTCTTTTCCAAGGAATGTGTAAAGGCATTTAATGCCCTTAAGAAGAAATTGACTGAAGGTCCAATTTTAGTTTCCCTCGATTGGGAACTACCGTTTGAGATTATGTGTGATGCTAGTGACTTTACAGTAGGTGCGGTCTTGGGGAAACGTAAGACCAAACATTTTCAACCGATATACTATGCAAGCAAGACTATGACCGACGCTCAATCTCATTATACTACTACGGAAATATTGCAATTTTCTTTAAAAGGTTGATCCATGGTTGAAATTCGAAATAAGCACACTATCATAATATGAAATAATTGTCGGGAGTGAAAAGTTTACAAGGTACAAGTATGAGTAGTGTTAGCATCTTAGCTCATATTTAACGGTGATTTCATTTTTAAGCTTGGTTTGGGACAAGTGAAAAGTCAGGGACGATGAATTTATCCTTCTTGGGCATTTTAGGATTGAAATGCATCTTGTTCTGTGACCCTAAAGTTATAAAAATAATGAAAGTCAAACATGTTAGTTAGTTGCGTGAAATGAAAAGTACAAAAAAATGAGAAAAAGAAAAAAAATACAAAAATATGTGTGGGAATAAGTGTAAATACTTAAAAATGATCAAAACAGGGCTTTTCAAAACTATTGATTCTTTAATTCCCCTCGATGAACACTTAGCTACTTTTCAAGGTAATTAGTCAAGGGGGATTGAGATTCTTAGTTTTCTTAAGTGTTTACTTATGGCATTGCGTGAGGACACGGCAATATCTTAGTATGGGGGATTTTGGCATGTGCTTAATTACATATACATTTTGCCTATAAAAACGTCCCTAAAATGACCAAAACATACCAAAAATACATTGTATTTGTGTGTTTTGCATTTGTATTGTGCAGGAAACGGATATCTAAGAAAAGGACAAAAACAAAGCCAAAACGACAAACCCGAGCACGGAAGGGAAAGAGCGTAAAAAAGTCAAAAAGTCAAAGTCAAAGTCAACCAAAAAGTTAACCCTGACAAAGTCAAAAGTCAAAGACGAAGCCAAAATCGAAGAAATACTTAATGAGCCCACCCGCACCCATCTAATGGGCTGGGTCAACCCATTAAGCTATTTATACAAAGCAAAAAGCCCAAACCTTATAACCTTATACAACCTGAGGGGCCATTTTTGCCAACCCACAAACTTATTTCACCACAAGGACTGTGGTTGTAACACAACAATACAACTTCAGGGACTGAAGTTGTTAAATCCC
>BQNB010074612.1:0-31731 GCA_026074375.1 Tanacetum coccineum | reverse complement strand
TACAAAGGGAAAAGGTCATAGCCTACGCGTCATGCTAACTCAAGATTCATGAGAAGAATTACACCACACATGACTTAGAACTTGGAGTTGTAGTGTTTGCTCTCAAAATGTGGAGACATTATTTATACGGCACGAAATGCGTTGTGTTCACTGATCATAAGAGCTTGCAACATATTCTTGATAAAAAAGAGTTGAACATGAGACAACGTCGATGGTTGGAATTGTTGAGTGACTACGACTGTGAAATTCGTTATCATCCGGGAAAGGCGAACGTGGTGGCGGATGCCTTGAGCTGAAAGGAACGGAATAAGCCACTACAAGTTTGAGCTTTGGTTTTGAAGACTGGTCTGAACCTTCCTGTGCAATTTTTAAACACTCAGGTTGAGGCGAGAAGAGAAGAGAATTATGGAACCAAAGATTTGGGTGGTATGATTAAGAATCTGGAGCCCCGTGCTGATGGAATGTTATGTTTGAGGAATAGAAGTTGGATATCCTGTTTTGGCAACTTGAGAACTCTAATTATGCACGAGTCGCATAAGTCAGAGTATTCGATCCATCCTGGATCGGATAAGATGTACCAATACTTGAAGAAACTGTATTGGTGGCCAAACATGAAAGCTAAGATTGCCACCTATGTCAACAAGTGTCTGACTTATGCAAGAGTCAAGGCCGAATGCCAAAAACCATCCTGTTTGTTAGTTCAACCTGTGATCCCGGTATGGAAGTGGG
Organism: Tanacetum coccineum; assembly: GCA_026074375.1. Lineage (NCBI taxonomy): Eukaryota > Viridiplantae > Streptophyta > Magnoliopsida > Asterales > Asteraceae > Tanacetum > Tanacetum coccineum. The sequence continues at coordinate 31,002 of BQNB010074612.1, read as the reverse complement.
AGAACATTACAATAAATTTCGTTACTAAGTTTCCAAAGACGTCGTCAGGTCAAGATGCAATTTGGGTAATTGTTGACCGACTCACCAAGTCTGCTTATTTCTTACCAACGAAGGAAACCGACTCGATGGAAAAGTTGACAAGACAATACTTGAAGGAAGTAGTCTCAAGACATGGAGTGCCAGTTTCGATTATTTCTGATCGAGATAGTAAATTTACATCTCATTTCTGGTAATCGCTAAACAAAGCTCTAGGTACTCAATTGGATATGAGTATGGCTTATCATCTGCAGACGGATGGTCAGAGTGAGAGAACCATCCAAACCTTGGAGGACATGCTACGTGCTTGTATGATTGACTTTGGGAAAGGTTGGGATAGACACCTACCATTAGTAGAATTCTCGTATAACAATAGTTATCACACGAGTATCAAAGTTGAACTGTTCGAAGCATTGTATGGTCGTAAGTGTCGATCGCTTGTCTATTGGGCTGAGCTTGAAGATGCTCAGCTTACTAGCCCTGAGATTATTCATGAAACCACGAAAAAGATCATCCAAATCAAGAAGCGTATTCAAGCGGCACGTGATAGACAAAAGAGCTACGCCGATAGGAGACGTAAGCCATTGGAGTTTGAGGTTGGAGATAAGGTTATGTTGAAGGTATCGCCATGGAAAGGGGTGATACGTTTCGTCAAACGGGGGAAGCTAAATCCTCGTTATATTGGACCTTTCAAAGTCCTTGCTAAAGTGGGAACGGTTGCATATCGACTTGAACTCCCAGAGAAACTAAGTCGGGTTCATAGTACTTTTCACATTTCCAATCTGAAAAGTGTTTCTCCGACGAACCCCTAGCTATTCTGTTAGACGAAATTCAGATTGATGAAAAGCTTAATTTCATTGAAGAACCGGTCGAAATTATGGATCGAGAAGTTAAACGATAAAGCAAAGCCGCATCCCAATTGTGAAAGTCCGTTGGAACTCAAGGCGAGGTCCTGAGTTTACTTGGGAGCGCGAGGACCAAATGAAGAAAAAGTATCCTCATCTTTTTGCTAACCCTACACCTGCGTCTAAAGATACGTCTTAAGCTTTGAGGACAAAGCTCATTTAATGGGGGAAGGATGTCAGACCCCGAAAATTTTAGGTCAATATTTTGAACTTTTCCGATCATTATTTTTGACTTTTATACGTTACGTTTGAATATGGCGGTTTACCGGGAAGTTAACCCGTGTAAATCTGAAAAACGTCATCGGACGCGTTTCGACTTTGGATTTTGATCAGTTTAGACATTATATGAGTTATTTTATCATTTTTAAGTGTTTCGTAGTTTACGATCACTTTCGATATTTATTTTTACGTTTAAACGTTTAATTTGCGTTTTTCGCGTTTTTAACCTAATGGAACCCCAGAAACCCGAAATCTTTTCGTGTAAACTTTAGTTATCATTCATCTCATATTCGTAAGTAAAAAATTTCGTTCGTATCCCCCCTTATTAATTTCGGACACCTAAACCCAACCAAATCAACCATAAGTCTTGAAATTAAATCAAAGGCATCTTTTCTTGTTTTATTGTGCATGTGTGCATGTGACAGGTGGATAATGACTTCTCATGGAGTCATTACCATGCAAAAGAATCCATGCAATACTAGTGCATGTGATCTCATTCACTTTGACTCACCAAAATTCAAACATAAGACTAGATAATGAACCATGGTCCTAAAAATTGAACCCCTTGGTCCTTGTGGTTGTTTGCGGCCGAGCAAGAGCACACACACACTCTTGTATGTGTTGGTCACTTGATACTACAAACCATGAAATCCTAGACCATACTTTGTCCTATAAATACCTCAATATAACACACATTAGGTCATTTATCATTTCCATAGCCTCACCAAAAAATTTCATCTCTCTTTTCTCCCTTTCTAGCTCACGACAAACAAACACCCATTTAGGGTTTCTATATCTTTGATTTCTAGCAAGATACAAGTATATCAAGTTCATTTCTAAGGTTACCTAAGGTGGTTTCAAGTAGTAGTTGGTTGATTTTCAAGGGTTTTCTCAAGATCTAAAAGTTAGGGTTTCTAATTTTATTAGTGGGTTTTCAAGATCTAGTGATTTTGGGTAACGATCTTGTGTTATTGCTTCTTATTCTTCATTCTTGTAAGCATTTCTTGATCTTTCTTTTGATACTTTCCTTTCATTCTTTTGAATCTTGTTCATGCTTAAGAATCCATGTGTTTGTGGCACTTATTATAAAAAGAAATGAATTAATATTTTGTCATCTTTTATAAAAATGGAAGTAATATGTTTATGACTTTGCGATCTTGGTGAGGTGAGTTGCAACAATAGAAATGAAGGGATTAGGTTAGTTTTAGGTGTGGTTTGGTTGTGGATTAGTTGTGAATAGCGAATAGGCTAGACTAGGTACTATTTTGAAGTTTGGCGTGATTTTTGGAAGCGTTTGTGAAATACATAGTTGCTGATCCGAAATTGTTTTGAGGTTTTGGGCGACTTAGGAATGTTTTCAATAGGCGTAAAAGTAGTTTTTGGAGAGCTCGTTTCGAATAGATAGTTTTTTCATATATTATACACTAAAATTGGACATAAAACGGCCAAGTTATAGCCACATAAAACTTGAAACATTTTTTGGCAAAACTATTTTTACGTAGTGCTGTTTGGAAAATAAAATGAGGTTTTCGGACATTTTTGGACTTTCTAAACATTGGCGAAACATATAAAAACATTAGGTTATTGATTAGAAACATTTGAAATGTCATAAAAATATGTAAATGATGTCGGGATTGATAAATGAGGCAGGATTCCAAAAATAGTAACTTTTGTTATGTTTTAGCAAAACGGACATAGAAGTTAAGCATTAAGACTAGTTAGTGCATTTTAAAAATATGGAAACTTAACAAATATAGGGGACGGTATTAACATCTTGAAACTAAAATCTTTCCTAAAAAGGAAACTTTCTATAAATGGTAACTTTCGGAAAAATGACAGGATTCAACGAAGAACGCTATAATTTCACTAAGTCGTTTTTGATAAATAAAACCAAAACATAAACACACATGGATGTCTTTCTATATTAAGCGTTTCGTGCTATATTTAGTATACTTTCCGTTTTCCTAAGACGCATTATTTATCTAGGTCGCGGCTCGATTTCTATATCATCTTTCATTTACGTGATTTACCTTTCGCTCATCTTTCATTTACGTGATTTACCGGTCGCGGCTAGAAAATGTTGCAGCCAACCACTTATCTCGAATTGAAAATGAAGAATAAAGTGATGACAGTGAAGTCGATGATATCTTTCCTAGAGAAACTCTTATGGAGATAGACACTAAAGACGGCCCATGCTTTGCAGACTTTGCAAATTATTTAGCAAGTGACATCATACCTAAAGGAATGACGTACCAGCAAAAGAACAATTTTTTCTCTAACCTCAAACACCACTTTTGGGAGGAACCCTACCTTTTCAAAGTATGTTATGACGGTATGATTAGACGCTGTGTCTCTGGACCAGAAACACGAACCATTTTAGATCAATGTCACCACGGACCGACCGGTGGACATTATGGACCAAACACGACTGCTAAAAAAGTCTTAGACTCAGGTTTTTACTGGCCAACAATCATCAAAGCTCATACTTAAGTCCGCCTATGCGAAGCATGTCAAAAGACAGTAAATATTTCAAAACGTAATGAGATGCTTTTAAACAACATTTAAGTATGCAAAATTTTTGACATATGGGGTATCGATTTTATGGGACCTTTTTAAAAATCATACAAGTTCAAATATATTTTATTCGCTGTCGACTATGTTTCTAAATGGGTCGAAGCGCAAGCTCTACCAACAAACGATGCCAGAGTTGTTATTACTTTTCTGAAGAAACTATTCTACCGTTTCGGAATGCCCAAAGCTCTCATAAGGGATCGAGGAACTCATTTCTGCAACAAAATAATGGAAAAGACTATGAAAAGATATGTAGTTAACCATCGATTCTCTACATCATACCACCCTCAAACAAGTGGTCAAGTTAAAAACATAAACAGAGCTCTTAAAAGAATTCTTGAAAAGACTGTTAAAGACAATCCTGCTATCTGGTCAAGAAAACTTGATTACGCTCTGTGGGCTTTTCGTACTGCTTACAAAACACCAACCGGTACAACACCGTACAAACTCATATATGGAAAGAACTGTCACCTTCTATTTGAAATTAAACACCGTGCATACTAGGCCCTGAAGAACTGTAATCCAGATCTCATCGCTGCTGGTGAGAAAAGAATGTTTCAATTACACGAGTTAGACGAACTCAGACATCAAGCCTATGAAAACTCTCGTCTATACAAGTCAAGGACCAAAGTCTGGCACGACAGGAAACTCAAGATAAGAAAAGAATTCAAACACGGAAACAAAGTGTTGCTCTTTGACTCAAAGTATAAATTCAAACAACCTAAACTCAGATCTCGCTGGCTAGGACCGTATGTAGTAAAACATCAATATCCATCCGAATATGTTGAACTATATGGAAAAGATGGAAAACATTTATTATTAATGGCCACCGACTTAAGTTATACCATGAAGAAGAAGATTATAATGAAACACGGGAAGCAACTCCCTTCTTTCCAAAAGAATGAACTCTAGAAGAAGGAGTCTAGCTAATAAGTCTCTCAAAAAATTAAGCGCTTCTCGGGAGGCAACCCGTGCTTTACTTAAGTGTGGAGGAGTCCCTCCTCTACTAATAACCTTTATTTATTTACTTTCTCTAAAAAACCAAAAAATATATTTCTTTTTGTGTGCTTTGTGTGTTTGCTTTTATGTAGGTAATATAGCTTAAATCTATAAAATTATGGAGTATGCTTAAGAATAAGCTCTCTCGCAGCTATACATCTCTATGCCCCGAGAAGTACCGTTTTCCCTTAATTTTCTCTATTTTTCTAGTTTATCAGTTATCACGTTAGGGGCAATGTTCAACTTAAGTGTGAAGGAGAGCCAAATAGGAAAAATTAATCATATCCCTCCATGTTTGCCCTACCAAAATTTTTTTCTCTAACTGATATTTTATATTAATATATATATATATGTGTGCTTTCAATATAAAAATACTCTTAGTAAGGCAAGTCCAAACCATGATTGACACTATAACTAGCACAAACTAGTCCACTAAATTTTGAGAAATTTTAAGCCTTAGAAATATTCGGGTACCCACCTTTGGTACCTAAGATAATTGATGCCTTTAGCCTGTTTGAGTTAAGGTTTGAATGCAATTGCAAGTGTCTCATCCGTCGTTACGGCTGTGTATTTGTAATTTGTCGCCTTTTCTTGAATAGTGGTATTGGTTGAAAATTATATTTGAGTGAGCCGGTAATTTAGAAGCTCTAGAACTTATGCTTGATCATCATTTACTAGACCGAAGCCAGATTAATCATATGTTATGTGGAGACATAAAATCTGAAAAGTTCCTGCAGCACTCCCTTTTAGTGCTATTTTTTGAAGAATCTAAGTGAAGAAATCAAAATTGGAAGATAGAAGTTCTATGCCAAGCCTTAGTTATCATGGTAAGAAAAAAGAAGAGAAGAAATAAAAGTTCAAAGTTTCAAGGATTAATTTTCGGCACATGAGATCTGTAAATGCTATTCTCCCTCATCAGTTCCAAGTTTCGCCCTTCAGTCATGTTTATGTGTCAAGTACAAGCCTATGGTAGCTGCCTAGATTATGTCTGTGCATTTGAGTGATTTTCACAATTATAAACCCTATCTGAGTGGCTCGAGTAAATTAAAAATCAAACACATTCCCCTATGAGGTGCTATGTTATATGTCTATGCCTAAAAGGTATCTAAACCAGTAAACACTTGTTGAAATTTTAAATCTATTTTCTCCATGTCACGATAAATGATCTTGTTTTCTCGCTTTAAATTGCTTGAGGACAAGCAACAGCTAAGTGTGGAGGGATTTGATAACGCCCAAATTATACATGTTTTCAGGTGCGTTATTTGTATATATTATATCATTTCTCGTGAACTTTCAATACTTAAAGCATAAAATTATGTGCAGGTTCACTAGAAGACATTCCAAAGCTTAAAGAGTTAAAGATCAAGTGTTTATGCTACCAAAATGAAGAATAATGAAAAGAAGAAGGGTTTAAAGCAAAATTTCACTCAAAGTACGCCGCACTTTCCTCTGGAGTACGACGCACTTTCCCTCAGAAATTTAATACGAGTGATTAATTAGCAAACTACGCCGCACTTTCCAACTAAGTGCGACGCACTTTTGCTCGATTTCAGCCTATAAATAGAGAACAAATTTCAACCCAAAACACACACTCATATCTTAATCATTCATCCATTCCTTCACACCATCATATCTCTAATTCCTCAACTCATAAACACCATACTACTTGAAGATTGAAGATCAAACCACGAAGAACGAAAAAGAACACTATCATAGTTCTAGTAAAATAAGGGTGTATTACAATTCCATTCTTGTTACGGGAAAGATTTTGATCCATATTCTTGCCCGAATATAGTATGATTTCTGTTACTCTACTTGATTTTGTTATGAATTTCATAGCCATGAGAGGCTAAATCTCTTATGACTACTCGGTGAAAATTATATAATGAATAAGCATTTGGTATAATTACGATCTTGTTAATCTTAAGCTTTTGTTATAATCATATCATGTCTAATCTTATTAACTTTGATTATCAATTTTGATTATATACTCACGCCGGTATAGGTCAAAAGACCCATTGTGATCTATATAGTTTTAAAGATTTGTCTATGATCTTTATTGTCTGTGACGAGAAATCCACTTACGTTATTTGATAAGCAAAAAGAGATTTGACATAATAGTAACTGGATTATTTGAGTGACACATCTAATCAAGTTAGCTAAACATGAGTCTTAAGTTAAACAAGTTAATTTGTGAAAACATTTTCTGACGAGAAAATACATTTTGTAAATTAAAGTCCTAAGTCTAAGATCGTAACTATCACCATTGCTTAGGAATTATATGAAGTTATTTGAGTAATCATATTTCTCACAATTGTTAAAGTTTATTTTTCAGCCGATTATTCGACACTACGCAAATCCCTGTGGACGACTTGGTCTTACCTGAAAAAGATTATACTGCATACGAGGGTTATACTTTTACTCGTGTGTTTCCCTATAATAAAATTGGTATTTTCAGTCATTATAAATTTAAAGCTTTTTAAACATATCATTAACCTTGAGTATAAGAATGATTGAAAGGTCATAGCGTGAAGTACAATTGGGGGTTTAACAAGTGCGGGTATTTAAAACGCCAAGATCCTGAAAAAAACAATTCGAGAATCTAGCTCGCTGGCCACGCGCTAACGTGTGGGCAGCGCGCCAGACACGAATTGTTTTTGCAAATTTGGGATCCTTGGCCTATAAATACCCACCCTTGGCCTTTGTATTCCTCACCTCTTGCAAACATTCTTTCCTCTCTTTTCTTTTCTCTTATCCTCTAAGTCTAACACCAAAGTGTTCTAAACTTCTCATCTTATCATTGTATTAAAGTGAACACATCTCCGCAAGAGAGCCACACAAGTACATAATCCATACTTGTATGTTTTATCGAGGGCCTTCTTTCTCATACCCTTTCTATTAGAATCGAGTCTCTAGGCTAGGTTAGGGATTTATTCTTGAATTAAAATATCTTTCAAATCAAGTTGTAAGGGAAGTCTTGTATCTGATAGATCAAGCCTAGATCATTAGGGGTCTAGTTAGGGTTTGGTAAGCTTCAAAGGGGAAGTATTTAGAGATTTTAGATTAAGTCGAATCACGGGTTCTTAGGGGTGGATTCCGAGGGCGGAATACCGTAGGTGGTAACTCTTCTTTTTTAGCGCTGATCTTTCTGCATATAAGTGGAGTTAAATTGTAATACGTTTTATAGTCCACCATAAGGATTATACTAGGAATAGTATAAGTGTTGTGGATTCGGAACTGGACGTACAGAAGGACTAAGCCCCCTTTCCTGAACCAGTATATATCGTGGCATCTCTATATCTCTCCCTCTCTCTCTCTTTATCTCCATCTACTTATTGTTTCTTTGCTAAGTAGATCATTACACTACTCGGTTCCTTCGAGACTTGAAGTTTTAGAAACTTTGAAGAAGTTAAGAAAATTGTATTCACCCCCTCACATCGTCCACTCATCGGATCTCTCAGCTCCATCCCTCTCAAAGCAAATACTCTTCTCATCTCTCTATACCTCTCTCTCGTCTCATACGAAGGTATACCTCTCCGATCTCATATCAGTCTCGACTAAAAGACAACTCTCCACATTCTACTCTTCTCCGTCACTCTCTCAACTCATCACGTTGCGTATGATCTCTCTACTGCACACGATCGCTCAGTTCATGGCTATACATCTCAGTATAAACACATTCCAAAGATCCCTCATACAGCACAACCTCTCTCCAAAAAAGGTAACTCCAATAACAACCCAGTTAACAATTAAGTCTCTTTTACGTGCACCCTCTAAATCTCAGAGTTGCAATCCCTCATCATCCTTTCACTCTCTATCACCTCGAGAAGATCCGCTCTCTCGAACTCCTCATCATGCGTCTCACTCTCTATCGCAAAAACAATCCTCCTCTCTACGCCAATCTTCCTCAATAATCACTTAAACCCTCTCTCTCCACCATCTCTCAGTAGTCAAAAACTCGAGCACTTCAAAGAATTGTTACTCGTCAGCTATCTCCTCTTCAACTCTTTCGCTCTCCTCTATCCTCACCTATAAATCAACCTCTCTCAGATCCGTCGCTCTCTGGTATCGTCCTCATCCCTCTCGTCTCTCTCCCTCTCTCTCTCTCTCTCCATCTACTTATTGTTTCTTTGCTAAGTAGATCATTACACTACTCGGTTCCTTCGAGACTTGAAGTTTTAGAAACTTCGAAGAAGTCAAGAAAACTGTATTCACCCCCCCCCCCCCCTCTACGGTTCTGATAACGTAAATCAATCGGCATGCATAGAAGCTCTGTAATTAGCATTCATAAAGGGGAACATAATGGCTTAGAAATGCGAGTACAAAATCGAACAGACATCTAATCGACATGTAATGGCTACAAACACGACATTGTGATGCCCCGCTAAAATACAGGTTGCTTTCACGCATCATGATCAACAACTAATTATAGTTGCAGACCGGTAAATGCACATAAGAAATAGTATCTTCATTATCACACGGTACCACAACCCGTAACCAAAAAAAGTAATACACAAATTCTTTGTACATTTTTCAAATGTAAACAATGATCAATGAATTTTACATAAAAGCCAACTACATGATAAGGGTTTTGTGACTGTCACGTGTGCCTAATTAGAAGGCATCTTCTTAACTGCGTCACACGTGAGAGTGACAAACCCTTATAACAACCACGGAATAACAGCATGGATAGCATGCCAATTTCAATAACAAACAACGTAAATCAATCGCAATGTATAGAAGCTGTGTAAAGTAACAATCTTTTCATAATTCTCACCAACAGCAAAGATACCAATCTTTTGACCCAAAAGAGACACTAACGGTTTTAGGGAAAATTCGTTCTAAAAGAGTGTGTACAAACACCCCAACAAACTAACACTAATAGGCGTAAGGGAATTCCGTTTTCAATATTTTTTTTCTCTTCATACAATGTGGCCAAAGCAAACAGACCAATTTTTCTACCCACAAATGACATCAATGGCTCAAAAGTGCAAAGACTTTTGAAATATGCAAAGAGACTAATTCTTCTAGCCATAAATGACATAATAATTATGAAATAGCACCTAAGAGCAGATATAGCTAATTCCTAAAGAGAAAATTAAGCAAATTCCTAAATATAACAACTATAAAGTAATAACAAATCACAATTCCTAAATAACAATAACAATTAAGCAAATACACCTGACAGCTTAGCAATTCCAATAAGCAATAACAAAAAGCGAACGACATGCGTAAGAGATACTTAAAGTAAAAAACACAAACCCAAATGATCAAAAGCAGGCTTACCGATTTGCTACAACTTTCTGGCGATATGTAAAAACGCCGATCATACTAAAAATGACACTATATATACTCCAATCGGAATTGGGAAACACCCGTTGTTCATGCGAGATAGCCTGGAAACTATGAGAGAAGCACGAAAGTGGAGTAGGGACACCGAATAACATCTTATAAACATTGTTTCATGTTGTCAAGTTTCTTTTTGTTGGATAATCTTAAGGTGCGGTAAAACATGGTATAATAAATAGTGACAAACTTACATATGAAACATGTATGAGACCAGCTAGTATGTCACTCATAGTAAACGTCTGTTTGCACTAAAAACATAAGTAAAACACCAGCTGGCCTAAGAAATGGTTCATTAACATGTTATCCTTCAAGCAAATCCCAATCATGAAAGGTCACATAAGGTTCGATCTTCTAGTGCTTAAACAGTTATCATCGTTGGTAGCGGATGACTTTACAAAGTAACATGATGTGAACATCTTACCTAATACAATAACACATACCTACAAAGCCGGGAAAACCGCCATGGCTGCATTAGTATGAACGCTACACCAAGATACGAAAATACTCGCACTTTGTATAACATGTTGTAGCCGTTCATAAAGACCGAACAACAAAATAGTTAATAATACATTTTACTAAAGTGCGGTCCGTCCAAAAAAACGTGTAAAGAAGCACATGATTCTGAGTACTTGCTATATATTTTCTTTTATACCTCTCCTACTTTCTAACCCACCATGGCTGCAAACACAAGTTCGTAATGCCCCTCCACCACGGGTAGCTTTCACCCTTTATGATCGGATAAGCTATTGTATTTTCAAAATAATCAATGCACACCAGTTGTTTTTCAATAAGAAAAATCCTCCATAGGATGCATTACATGCCTGCTAGCAGACTAATTTGCGACACCATGGTTGCAAAATCCAATCCGCTATGGCTGCAAGCACGACGTCGTGCTGCCCCGCCAAGATACGGATGACTTTCAACCTGCACGTTCTAGCAGCTTATGAACATGTTATATTTCAAGCAAATCCACCCTATGTAATTACACAACCTGAACATCTTAGCTTATATAATCACACACGCCTGCGAAGCTGGGAAAACCGCCATGTCTGCATTGGTAGAAACGCCCTGCCAAGATATGGGAATCCTCGCACTTTGTGTAGCATGTCGTGGCTGCAACCGCAATAACAACAAACGATTCATAACAGTACCATGCATCCTTTATCGAAAACAAACACCGAACAACACAACAGATATCAATGCATTTTACTAAAGAGCAATATGCCCTTAAAAGGTGTGCAAAGAAGTACAAAACTGTCAATACTTGGTATTTACTTTCTTCTATACCTCTCCCACTTCCAAGACACGACAGTCAGTTAAACACGTTTATAAAAAATGCAAATGCAAAAAGTTATGGCCATCACCTTTATTGGTATATTATGAGTGATTATGTACCATTTAACACGGGTCTCCAAGTATCGTTTGGCTCAGATTAGAGCATAAGTTTATGAAGAAAAAAATTCCGCCATGGCTGCAAACGTCAGAGTTTGCCTAGCCAAGATACGGACGCTTATGACCCGCGTCGAAGCTACTCATATTCATCACAGCCTGTCATACTCCTTAGATATGCGATAAGAATTTTGTTAATATTGTGCATGCCTTGGTTAGAAGCCAATTTGTTCTAACTACCAGCCACGCATGATAGTGCCAAAACCCCTATCACAGTTCAACGATTGGTTCTGCGTTCAAGTGGTCGGCCGGCACAAAAAGAACTTTAACTTGGAGGTAAAATTCATTCTCGTTGCCCGATCATTTGAACACAAAGCCGTTCGTTTGAACCGGAAGAAACTTCATCTTTTAAGCAAGAATACTGACAAATGTAAACACATTTTCGAAAACATGCTTACCAATGTTATATGATTTTTCGGCAAGGTGCAAAACACAAAAATGGTACTGAAACTGACACTATATATAATCCAATCAAAAGTGGGAAAGAACTGTTAATAATGCGTGCTAACCACAAAATCTGTCACAAAAGCATCCAACTGGAAGAGAGAGCGACATGATAAATATTGTTAAAAGAGAAGATGGTTGTGGCACAGGAATAATTATGAATTGTGAGGCTCAGATAAATAAGCAGTCGGGAAAAGAAGATACGACCACCATGGCTGCAAGCATAGCAGTCTTGCCTCGCCAAGATGCACATAATCTAAACGTTAATGTCACCCGCTCAGGCATACTGATCTTTTATCACCACAGCCCTTCAGAATAATTATTTCATACAAACACTACAAAAAATACATGATTCCTAAAAGTCGATATTTACTTTTTTTTATCCCTGGCACACCTCCATCTTCTCTTGCATCAATATTTGTCATACCACTTCTTACTCCACTTTGGTCCAAAAGAACCAAATAAGTAAGCAACTCAGAAAAGGGGATATGAACGTCATGGCTGCAAACCTAGAAAGCTCGCCCCACCAAAATGTGTGTAACCCCAAAATATGTCTGAACACGTGCGGAACCGGCCAAACAGGTGATCAACCCGCCATGGCTGCAAACACAATGTCGTGATGCGTCGCTTAAAACAGGCCGCTTTCACCCATCATGATCGAACAACTAATTATAGATGCAAAATGGCAACTGCACGTAAGCAATAAACCACCGTGGCTGCATTTTAATCAAGCCTGCCCCGCCATGGTAGCACCCAAAAACATGCCAAACTAAAAAACATTCATTACATTAACCCACATTTCCATAAAAACCCATGGAACCGCATAAAGAAGCAGCGACCCGCCATGACTGCAAACATAAACTCGTGATACCCTGCCAAGATACGGGTCGCTTTTACCAGTCATAATGGAGAATATGAATATGTCTGCCATGGTTGCAAGCTGAGCAAGCCTGCCCCGCCATGGCGGCATCAAAAAATGTGCCAAACAGACAAACACTCATAACAACTGCATATTTACTGCACACAAAAAACAAAAATGAAAATGTGAGTCCTGCATAACACCATGTATTGCAAAAAACAAAATCATACAAAAAAAAGGAAAATGACACTCCAAGCTTTTTTATGAGACTGGCGGTTAACCTAATTAATAAGCAAAGATAAACACACCCTATCATCAAAAAATAGTCGTTCCAAAATTCTGAACCCCAAACATCTCTAATTTCACAAATTCGAACCCCAAATACCCTTAATTTTACAAAAACCCTAAATCAAAACCCAACCCTAGCTGATTTTCCAAAAGCCCTAAATTAACAAAAATCCCTAATTAATTTTAGAGCATTACATACTGTAAGAAAGAAACCCTAAATTGAACGAAACCCTGATATTCAAAAAAATCCTAGATCTATAAAAACCCTAGATCCATGAAACATAAATTCTTACCAGCTACTTCAGTACATAGAATCTTACCAGCTATTTCAGTACATCACAATCCCAAACACCCAAATTGCTCTTTAGTTAAACGCATCGTCATCCGCAAAAACCCGATAACATGCATGCAATTAGTGAGAGAAAAGGCACCAAAAGTGAAATAGGAAGTGGTATAGTAAATATTGTTGGCAGAGAAATGGAAATGATAGAGAAACAATAAGATGAAAGTGAGAGAAGGATTAAATAAGTAAATACTGACTATTGAGAAGTGTGCGATTGGTTGCACGTTTTTTTAAGGATGAACCGCTCTTTAGTAAAATGTATTAATACGAGTAGAATTTATATATACGATTGTGTTTTCTCACAATGACATCTTCAGTCCTTTTACTTTTCACTTTTACCACTCTTTATCAAATTATCCCGTTTTCTCTTTCTTTTTTATTTTCTAATATCTTTTATTTTACAAAATCTCATTTTTTTCCGTTTAATAACTTCAAAAGGTTTAGATCAGTGGGGAAACCCTGACTTCGTGAACCATTTTTGAATGCCAACTGAAACTTTTGTAAGGATCAGCCCCCAAACAATGAACACATGTTCCAGTGACTTTTAGCCATGAGTTAGAACTGAACGCATGACCTGTAATTCTAAAATCCCTTATTAGCCGGTTAACTGGGCGTTTGTTGTAGGAATGAACTAAACGGGTCCAGAAGGGTTTACATGAAAATGTGATAACTTGCACGTTAGTTTTAATCTAACAAACTCGTTAGACCCAACATACTTCTTCAACAATATTTGAAATGACCTAAGCAGACCCATGAGCCGTTAAAAGTTGTGCTTATACTTACCCCATTAGATAAAGAAGATAACTCATATTAATCCATCTTAACTCGTTTGTCATTACCAGGTATGTTTTTTATTACTAGGTATGATTTTCTTGCATCTGACGCGGTAGAGCTACCCAACCGAGTTCAACGGGTTACGCACAACAATGTTATGACACCTAGATCCACGGATGTGGTTTTTAAACGTATGAGCTTTGCAATCCAAAAAGGGCTTGCGGCAGCTTGTTGCCCGTTTGCCTTCCACCTCTATGTAAATCCTATGTTTAATAATACAAATATAAGTGCAAATGACAAATAATGTAATTTGCAAGTCCAATAATAGTAACACAAAAATTATTCTACACAAATGTATAATTTGAGCTTCCAAAGTGATTTAGTGCAAATGATAATATGCAAGTCCAATAATAGTAACACAAAAATTATTCTATACAATTTGAGCTTCCAAAGTGACCAAATTGCTAGACGAATTATACGTTGTCCTATCATGAATAATTTTTTTCAAGCAATATCTTCCCAAACGGGCTAAAATGCTGAAGTGGGAATACCTTAAAGATGAATAGATCTTTCCTCGAAGATTCAATAATGAAGTCGACTCGACGATTAATGACTTTTTTCACTTAGGCCTTAGCATTACTCTTTCATGGAACCTTTGCAGAGGAAAACCTCTTGAAATATGTTTTTTTCTACGAGTGTCATGAAATGCCTTTGTAGTAATAGTTGAACAGTAGACCTGAACGTTGTAGCTAGGCAAAGTAGTTCAGAGTGCACAGTACGATGACCATTGGCACGTTATAGGGCGAAATTTTGCCCTATGGCAGCGTTATACGGTGACCGTTGGCACTTATTAAGTTGGTGTGGTAAGGAACATGTCAATATAACCATAGATATCGGAATGATATTTTAAATGTTACCGAATTTAAGTTTTTAACCCATTTCTTTTGTTTTGCACAGAGATGTTCGGCAGTTGTCATTCATTCAGATGTGGGAGTCCTTCCGGCAACTTTAGCTATCACTATTTGACATTATGTTTCAATACATGCACTTTGACTGATACTTCACAAAATGCATATCTTGCCATACAGGTATGACTATAATCGACAATGTTTTTGTATTGACAAAGCAACTACGACTTGCAACGTTTTATTGAAAAGCTAAACATAAGTGTGGCGAAAAAGAAACTGAACAACATCCCATATTTACAACTTGGAATTTTGGCTTTGGGTCAGCTGTTGTCTCAAAACCCTTCTCATTACCTTGTTTGTTGCTGTTCTAGGAAGTGATGCAAGGGGCACCACGTCAGAAACCTGTACAACCAAAAAGTCAAAATGAGAATTTTAAGATGTCAAAGTTCTCCAAATACTCAACTGAATAGTTCTAAGATGATGAAACAATACCTTAAACAATGGGTTCAGATTCTTTTGCAAAGCTGAATTTAGTAACGACTTCAACTTATTCAGGTCGCGTTTCGGACCATTGGCATCTTTGAAAACAACAATAATTACCAACCTCTCAGGCCCACCTCCCGCGGGTGTCACCCCAATAGCGGCTGTCTCGAGGATACTGTCATCAACTTTGTTGCATACCTGTTCAATCTCAACTGAACTTACCTGCACAACCGCACTTGGTCATCTTAGAACAGTTGCAGCAACTATCAGCTATAAAACTACAAAAAATTAGTGTCTGGATATCTTTGTGTTGCTTGAAGTTGTAATGTAATAAATGGATAACTAAATGTTTGAGTGTTCTGCAAATTGTGTAATTGTTTACTGGCAGATAAAATTACCAAAAGGACATTTTTGCAAAACAAAAGGGCGACAATTTGTGATATGGGATCCCTTTTTGAAGTTTTAGTTATCCGCAGAAAATCATGTTGTTACAGCGGGTATTACAAATATCGAGCCCTTTATTATCAGACAGGCAGAAAAACTAGTATTGTTTTTTGATTTCTCAAAAAGAATAAGTTATCAGTTTAAGGCAAAGGCTATTCTGTCATCATTGAACTGAATTGCAGGAAGCTCTTTATAAGAAATTTGTAACTAAACTCAACATCACAACAATTACTAAAAAACCAATCAGAAGGTTCTATAGCAAATAAGCTTAAATCTTGAGACTTTGACCTCAGAAAGATCACAATGAATTTTTCATACGTGAAAAACAAAAACGGTTAAATGAAGATGAAACACACCTTGATACCCCCAAGATCATGGTATCATCTGCAAACGACCATGCACTATAGAAATCCTCTAGACTGCGCTCAAATACATCCCCATGCCTTCTTAGAACCTACAATGAGAACATTTAACAATATGCAAATACACAGGTCAAATAATCAGTTTCATACCAACAGAAAGAAAGCTGAATATCTAAGGCTAAACTAAAGATTTACTTTTAACCCAATGCGAGGAGTCTTAATGATACATTTTACTAGCCATCTACTTTCCTTTACAAAAAATTGTCATTTTGTGCAATCGTCAATCAATTTTTTATAAATTCAATTCATACACAACCATTTGATTATCTGATATAAAACTGTATTCTTACCTTATAATCAAAACAGGTAAATGCCACATCCTAAAGAATTCCCATGGTAGCTTATAGATGCAACAACAACAAAAAAGAAACAGATTTCACTTACCTTCCCATTCCAAGAAGACGTGCCTTTAAAGTAGACATCATAGTGGTTAGCATTTAGTAGTATGCTTGATGCTCCAAACATGAGGGGATTTAGAGCCAATTCACTCAACTCCAGGTACGTTAGGGGGCTAAAACAAAAGATACAAATTTCAAATGGATTAAGACCCGATTATCATTAATCCACGATAATAGCTAGAAAGTTAAACCACCCATTTCTTTAGCTTTAAGAATAATCGGCAGCAGATGTAGCAATTTCAACCGTATTATTATGAATGGGTCGATTTGAGTTACATTCTATATGTGACGGGTCAAAACAAATAATATAGCTTAAAAGAAATTGGTCAGCAGTTAAAAAGAAAAAGTGTTTTTAATGTATCCATTTTATGATTTTTTTTTTGTTGTTTTTTTTTGCAAATGCAGATTAAGTGTTGTAGAATCCCTATGTAACACATTTATCATGGAAAACGATTGTTATAAATGGACAAAAAGTGTCTACTAATCAACCGAACCCACATTATTATATCACACCTTCCGACATGAACCCATTTTGACCCATTACAATCCCACCCGACCCGCCAATTTTGGCACCTCTAACTAGTAGAAAGTAAATGACTGACTTTAAAAAACTTTCTAGGGGTCAGGGGTGGTCAGTTATGGATATATTGTGCTTACTATAGGGATTCCATCTTTGCCAAGAATAAAAAGTTGACATCCCAAACTTGGTGTGCTGAAAGCAGATAAGGACTGAGGTTGCAGTAATGACCCAGTAATGAAACCACCACCAATCTCTGTGCCCCCACAATACTCCATGACCGGTTTGTATTCAGCTCTTCCCATTAGCCAAAGGTATTCATCCACATTAGAGGCCTCGCCAGTCGATCCAAAGCTCCTACCAGATTGAAAATACTGTCATAATTACAGCAGAGAAATAAACACAAATAGAGAGAGAACTAGAAGCAACATCACAGGTGGCAATTCGGACCGATGATAATTTAGTTTACATATTCCATATAATCACCCTTGACATGCTAATATCTAGATTTTATCTAGTATTGTAGACAAAAGTATTCTGGTCAAACAACTTGACCTGACATATATGTTTTGACCCGGACAAATCAAATGAAGGTTCCAACGTGTTTGAAAATTAGAAGCGTAAAATATTCTATTAACCAAGTTGAAAGGTACCCAAAATGTATATCTGAGATGAAAAACTCACCGGATGGTTGACCAGTCATATCCAGCTATACAATTCTTTGTTTTCCATGCTCTTACAATACTCGGAATTACTCCCAAGAGTGTTACTTTTGCATCCTAAAAAGTTGGAGAAGCTACAGTGTAAACATTTAAATCAAAATTTCATATACTATTAAGCATGCCTTGGTAATATCAAAATGTGCTAACATATACTCCGTAATGTTTAGTGGAGAGGCAATTTGGAACAATTTACTTATGAATGGGCTGACTTTGGTTCTATTTAACTCAAAAAGGTTAAACAGAAAAAAGGCTAAAGGGAACGACTCAAATGGATCAACCAGATTGGAACCCGTGCACGCACACGCACTATTTAATCCAAAGACTTAGGGTATGTTTGGTATACGACTATCGGAATCAATGAATCACAATGACTATCATTGCAAATGTTTGGTTACTAAGTTGGGGAATCAAACTATCACTTGATACCCATAGATTCATAGTAAGGGGAGTAGGCTCCTTTTCTAATTCATTCCTGTGGGGCCGCCTTGAATGATCAAATTTGTTCATTTTGTTCATTTCGTTTTGCAGGTCAGCATAGTACATGTATGTGGCTATGTGACTTTTTTTATGTCTTCTTCTTTTAGTCGTTGTTATATGGTTCTAACGTCTCATATTGGTCATATTTTTAAAGTTGGACTTGAGGATGAAGCTTGTGGGTGTGATATTTACTAATAATAGATTTTGCTAATTTTTTGTTGTATTTGTTTTCATAATTTTATTATCAATATTTTTTGTAACCGGTTTGCAATGAAATCTGTAAGAAGGATTATTAATATTTTGAATTCGTAATAAAAAAAAGTAATGGAACAATGGATATCTCATATACCCAATTATAAACCAAACAATGTTTATGGAATGGTCATATCCATTCACATTCCGTGACACTATCAAATCCATACCTATAGTGATTCTATGCAACGAACCAAACGCACCCTTAGATTATTGTAAGCATCTTGTTCTTTTAATCAAAACTAGGAGAAAGTTTTCACGGCTCAACCCGACCTGAACCGACCCATTACACCCGTGCTAAAAATGAGTGTTTCAACCTGGATCCATCTTGCCACCTCTAGTGTTCCATTTAAGAAACAAAATCTCAATGCTAAGAATCTAAAATGAGTAAAAACTACCAAAAAGTTATGATAACAACCTGAATAAATTTGGCAAAGCCAACATCAAGGGGAGATCCGTTATATAAAGCTACTGAACCCCCATTGAGCAACGAAGCATAAATAAGCCAAGGACCCATCATCCATCCAAGATTAGTGGGCCATGCAACGATGTCACCTTTGTGAACATCCATGTGGCACCAACCATCTGCACCCGCCTTGTAAGGTGTTGCAAGTGTCCATGGAATTGCCTTCGGTTCCCCTGTATCAAATTAATTCCATAACAAGGCACACATTTAAGAAACCCCATATGTAAAGAATCTATACCCGTATAAGTATTTATTGAAATTTCAATAAAAAAATAATGTTTTCTACCTGTAGTTCCTGAAGAGAAGAGGATATTCGAGAAAGCTTCAATTGGTCTTTCAACAGCAACATACTCGACATTCCTGTGTATTTTTATTAGTAAATTCAGAAACAAAATTCATCCCGTGCAAAGATTTAAGATATAAGTACCTTACAACATAACGCATTCTTTATAACTATCCCATTACTTAACTTGCAATATTATAATAAACATTGCACAAATGATAGAACATGTGCTTGCCAATTGCCAAATTACAACTAAATGGGGATCAAACTCAGCAGAAACAGACATACCCGTTGTTTTTTGCTCGGTCTAGAAAATCATGCCAAGATAAATCACCCTCACGCAATATTGTGCTTAAGCAGGAGTCTCTTGCAGGAATGACAATTGCCAGAGGCGATCGAGCTTCAACAACTCGGCTGCAAAATTTACCATTTTACCCCATATGTGAGAATCGTGTTTTCTAATAAAAAAGTTGGTTTTCTATATGGGAACTGATAACAGCACCTATATAAGGGAAGGCTTCTGTTACCACGAATGATCACATCCTGAGAGAAAAAAAAATGAACACTCATTAATCAATGGGCTGTATAGGGAAATTATATAAGGAATTTAGGACTAACCTGAGTAAAAACAGCTTTTGCTTTCGATAATACAAGTCTAGTTGAAATTTCATTTGGAGCAAAACTATCAGCAATAGATACAACCACATAGCCTGCTAGAACAATTGCAAGATATATCACCACCGAGTTCACATCCATAGGCATATCAATTGCAATTGCAGATCCTTTATCAAGTCCCAATGTATCAAGAGCATATGCAACTAACCTATATACAAAAATCATAATTCCACATTACTTAACTTTTATTCGATCATTGACATCACAGTAAGTAGATATTAAATCAGATTTTTATTAGCATACCAAACCTCTGAACGCAATTTCCTAACTGTCATTCTTTTGACTGGCAATTGATCATTTCCTTCATCACGCCATATAACAGCTACATCATTTAAATTTCTTTTGCTGCCTAAACCTAAACAATCACGAGCTGGATTTACGTAAGCTCCAGGAAGCCATTGGCCTCCCGGATGCGATAACTGGCTATCTTGAGATGGGTCATCAACTAATATGTGTTTTGGGTGTACTGAAAATGAAATGTCCATTTCATCCAATATCGTTTTCCAAAAGACCTGCCACAAATTACGTTTTAGTATGCAAAAGAATGATTTAGTTCCAAATTATTTCACGGTCTTCCCACATATATATGATTTAAATAAAATTTAATGGCCAAGGGTGTTTGGGATTACTTATTTTAAAGCGCTTATTTTCTTTTACAGAAACAAGATTAGCAATCTGCTTATTATAAACTGCTGAATTGCTCTAGATTAAGCAGATATGCAGCTACCACCCAAACACTCATAACTGCTTATATGTTTTAAAATAAAGGCAACTATACCTCTAAATTTGAAGCTGAAAATTCTTGAAAAGCAGAGTAGCTCGAAATGGGATCTTTATAACTGGGACCCAAGAAATCCTTTCCCCGTCTCTCTAATAAGTTACCAATGTTCGTTGATTTTGCAGCCTCCCTAACAATACGAGTGCACAGGAACAATCAATGTCAGCTGTCAACAAGCCTCATTAATCACCTACCAAGTGACCACAAAAGGGAATACATGTGCAAAAGAAAAGAAAAAGTACATCGTAATCTTGGGCTTGTTTTAATATATAAATAAGACAAATGGTGGGCACTAGAAAGCGGCTGGGTATTCAACCACCACCATTATTACCATGGCCATGATATCATAATAGAGAAATGCTACAACCACAAAGAAATTACAAAAAGATTTCCACAAAATGATGTGGCATGCAATAATTGGATTCAAATTCTTTTTCTCTCATTTTGTAACTGGCCAATGATGTACAAATCATCATGCCACATCATTTTGTGGAAATTATTTTGTAAACTCTTTGTGGTTCTAGTATTTCTCATCATAATAAACATATTCCATAAGAAAATATTACAAATTGGTTACAGGGTAAAGTTATTTAGCTTATCATTTAATACCATCACCTTTAAGCTATGCTAACTACAAAATTTAGCCAACATATTGCAATCATAAAAGTTAAAAGTCGTAGTGATAAAATTTAGCCAATGTATTTCTTCATTCCTTCTATATTCCAAATGCAAAATCATTATGTGTTGCGGTTGCTGTGAAACTTATCCTAACTAAATAAGTAATACTCCGTAACTTATACACTAGAAATTACCAAATAGACATAAACTTATCGGTTAAATATCTTAGTCAGTATGTCTTCCAGTTGGGGGGTGTTTGGTATTGCTAACTTAACCGCTATAGTGCTTATTTGCTTATTGATTTTTATAATAAGCACTTTAGAATAAGCAAACATAAACTGTCACAAATAATCTCAACAAAACTCAAAAGTCCTTATTGTAATAAAATGCAAATTAAATACCAACTTCCATATGAAAAACTACATTTTGAGCTTACTTTAAGTAGATTTTTTTATTTTCCATTTACCAGTAAAAAAAATGAATGATAACTTTTTCAAGTGTAAACAGTCTATAAATAGACAAATTGGTAATGTCCATAAATAAGCAATCCCAAACACACCCTTAAGATTAAACTATATCCTCAGCACATCAACAATTACTTGATCGGTCACATTATTAATGTCCAAAACTGTGTATATTGTCCACTTAGAGGAAGTACAAAATTCAGCGCATATGAAGAAGGAATCATGGTCTGAGAATATATGTAACTTGACACTTGTTTTTTCCTTAGTATGTATCAAACTATTTTTTCCTGTCATACTCAAGATTTTTAATTTATCCTACTGTGTTACTGGTCAAGTTCGATACATTTGAATTTGAATAGATAATCATTAAAAATGTATCAAATTATACCTGTGACTATTAGTTGGCAAATATCAATCCACATATTTGCTTGGTCTCTTTCCATTATTAGTCCACACTATGTTTAGTATGTATTCAATTGGTCTAGTCATGATGAGTTGTATTCATAGTTATATTGGGCTCAAAGCCCTATCCCTGTAATGTATATATAGGTCGTTGGTTTATGATAATATCAAGGAAATCAATTAGCCTTCACGGGGTTTTCTATCATTCAACATGGTATCAGAGCAGGTTATATCCGGGACCTAGTCGGCCACCATGAGCCGCTGCCTCAATACCACCCCGTCAAACCCTCTCAATCACCATTCTCAAAATATAGTTGCCGGCCGTCATGAGCCGCGTATATCCTCTCCAAAAAGAACCAGATCTCTCTATCTTCATTCTCAAAACCCAATCGCCGGCCGTGATGAGACGTTCTATCTTCTCCATCATCAGTTATCCTCGTTTGTTCCATAAACATTTCTTTAAAGTGTCATTTTCTCTAAACAAAGAAGAAAAAAAAAGTGTTTACTAATCAACAACAGATGCCTCCCCAACTCATGCCGTTGTTGATTCTTTTTTATTTTCTTGCAATAATTTTTTTTTTCCTCCGTTTGTTTTTTTTCTTTCTCAATGATTTGTAGTTTGTGCTTAACTACATGTGGATCTATTTTTTTGAACAATGGCTGTCATTTGCTTTTGCTCAAAATTATTTCCTTTAAAAAGTTTTTTGATTAGTTTCTCTTGTTATCCTTGTTTCTATCAAAATCATTTCCTTTAAAAAGTTTTTTTTGTTTTTGATAGTTTCTCTTTTTATCCCTTTTTCTATAAAAAAAGTAATACTAATTAAAGTTCATGGGTCAAGTGCAATTACAACAAGAATCATCACATCAAGGTTCTCAAAGCATTACCAAGCTTCGCTACTTCTAAAGATCGTTCCGTCAGCTTTGTTTGAAGACTTTCGCTCCAGCTTGAGCGTCCACCTTCCTCCCGCTCAAACTGCGGGGGCGTATTAGTTGGCAAATATCAATCAACATATTTGTTTGGTCTCTTTCCATTTCAATTGGTCTAGTCATGATGAGTTGTATTCATAGTTATCTTGGGCTCAAAGCCCTATCCTTGTAATGTATATATAGGTCGTTGGTTTGTGATAATATCAAGGAAATCAATTAGCCTTCACGGGGTTTTCTATCTTCTTACAGTGACGTGGAAAAATTAAGGGTGCGTTTAGTTGAGAGGAAACACCCTTGTTTTCTACAATATGTTTCGTACAAAACAAGGAGAATAGAGATTGCGCACAAATCAAATGTTTCTCATCAAATTTTCTACAAACCATAAATTTTGCATTTCCTACTTTTACGGGGAAAACCAGTGTTGTAAAAATCGGTCATGGCGGCCGATATATCGGTGATATATCGCTTGGCGGTGGTCCACCGCCACGATATGCAGCAAATCGGCCAAACTTGGCGTTTTGGTCAAAATCGGTCAACATCCCGCCTAGGCGGGTCAAATCGGCCGCCTAGGTCAACTTCGGTCAACAGATCGGTCGATTTTTGGTGGTTAAAATTTCCGGTGATGATTCTTTGAGTAGATCTGAAATTTAGAGTAGATCTGAAAATGGTGTATATTTCTTTGAGGAAGATGATAAGGTGGAGAGAGAGTGAAAATATAAATTTTATACTACCCACCCACGTGATTGTTGCTATGAAATGGGTACTTTTAATATTTGTGCCATGTGAGAGAAATAAATAAATAAATTAATCAAACATACTCTTTCTTTTTTAACATATGTATAATATATGTAACTAAAATAAATAAAATTAATAAAAAATATGTAAATTATGCTAAACTTTTATCAAATAAATATTAAAAATATTAATAATAATAAAAATATGTAAATTTAGGGTCTCCGCCGAGAAACCGATATATCGCCGCCAAGACCGATTTATCGCTTGGCGGTGGTCGACCGCCGAGATACCGCCGAGCGATTTTTACAACACTGGGGAAAACAAATTTTTTTTCTTGAGAATAGAAAACAATATCATATGAACGCGTTTCCTATGTTTTGTAGAAAATTAAATCTCTTCATTTCTTCTAGGGGAGGTATCTTTGGAGAGGTCTCAGGTTCGAGTCTCACCATGGACCTTCAGGGTGAAAATAAATAGAAGCAAGAGTGGGGTTTATCCATAAGGCGAAGGTTCGAGGCTTGCACACCGCCGGGGTTTATCCCCTAGGGTAAAGGTTCGGGACTTGCACACGGCCCAATTGGATGTCACTGGAATCACTAACTACTACTAAAAGAAATAAAAGCAAGAGTTCGAGAGTACTTGCTACGTACATGGCTTTGCCAGAGCTAAAATCGGCTCAGGGGAAGGGGTCGTTGAATAAGCAAAACAACCATAGTTCACATAAAAAAAGAATAAGTGTCAAGTTAGATAATATTTTGAAAAAATTACATGTTTCGTCCTTATGGTTTATTCAAAAATCACGTTTCGTCCCTATTTCATTTTAAATATACCAGTCGTCTCTAATTTTGAAACCGGTAACGCTGGCCGTCTCTATTTTGGATGGTCGTTAACTTTTCTCGTTAAGTCTAATTATTAAAAGGGTATTTTGGTCTTTTTGCTCCTGTCACCACCATAGGGACGAAACGTGTAATTTCTTATTAATATTATTATTATTATTTTTTCTTATTTTAAAAAATTTTAAATTTTTTTTATTTCGGTTTCAGTTTACAAGCAATAATAAAAAAAAATTAAAAATTTTAAAATTTTTTACTTCGGTTTCAGTTCGAGCAATTTTTAAAAAACACCGCGACTTATTATTTTTCTTCTCGTAAACTAAAAACTGAAATAAAATTGCTCGTAAACCGAAACCGAATTTATTATTGCTCATAAACTGAAACCAAATTAAAAAAAAATTAAACTTTTTTTTTATTATTGCTCGTAAACTGAAACCGAAATAAAAAAAATTAATTTTTTTTTATTATTGCTAATAAACTGAAACCAAAATAAAAAAAATTAATTCTTTTTATTATTGCTAGTAAACTGAAACCAAAATAAAAAAATTTTAAAATTTTGTTTTATTATTGCTCGTAAATTGAACCGGAAATAAAAAAAATTAAAAAAAAATTTTAAGATTTTTTTATTATTGCTCGTAAACTGAAACCCAAATAAAAAAAATATAAATTTTTATTTTAAAATTCTTTTTATAAAAAGAAAATTATTTTTTTTTTAATTTGATTCGTATAAATTTTTCTTTTAATTATTGTTCGTAATAATAATACTAATAAGAAAAAATTACACGTTGTCCCTATGGTGGTGACAGGAGCAAAAAGACCAAAATACCCTTTTAATAATTAGACTTAACGAGAAAAATTAACGACCATCCAAAATAAAGACCAGCGTTACCAGTTTCAAAATTAAGGACGCCTAATGTAATTAAAATAAAATAGATACTAAACGTGATGTTTCATAGGACTAAACATTTAATTTTTTCTAATATTTTTATACCATTATCCGCAAAACCAAAAACAAAAACTAGAAAACAAGAACCAAACCATACTAAAGTCTAAAGCAACCAAAGACAATGAAAGCTACTTACGGGTCAGGTAACCAAGCAATAGGATCAGGTCCAAAGTCTTTATAACAGCCATAAAACATCATCTGATGAAACCCAAACGGTAAGTCCGGATTTAAGACCCGGGTCGAAATCTCCTTCCATGTTTCAGGACAACCCGACCCATATTTCTTTATAATCTCATCAACTTTCTTATGAAGCTGTGAAGCAGTTTCAGGTGATACACCCACGTTTACTATGTCTGATACTTCAACTGTATCAAGTGTTTTGTATGTCACCATTGTTTTTTGATAAGTTTGATGAGTTTAATACTGCTATGTGTGTGTGTGTGTGTTTTTTTTTAATGTTGTTGCTTGGTGTTGTTTAGTTGGGATTGGTGATAAGGAACGCATGACACATGTTGTGGTTTTATTTGAAAGGATACGGAGTAGAGATTGTGTTGTGATTTGACGACTTTTTAATAGTATATGATGGGGCCTGTTTAGTTTTTCTTTGTTTTTAGTTTCTACTAAATTTTTGTAAAATATTACAGTAATTGTTGATTAAAATATTGGGCAACGTGTTTCATTGGTGTTATAAATATGCCGAGGAAAACACATGTAAGGTTTCATTGGTGTTTCATTGGTGTTATAAATATTGGGCAACGTATTATGCGCGTCGTCGCGAAATGCGCGAGACTATTTTTGTAACATAACTGTTAGTCATTAAGGACAAACTTTGGAACGAACCGATAACCTCAAAGACTGTTTTCATATAGTACGATTCTATAAAAAAATTTTTAATATATATTAAACTTTAACATTTTTTATAAAATCGTGCTTATATCAGAAGCAATGCAACATTTTGCTCATTTTGTTCGCAATTGGAAGATCCTTTCAGTGACATTTTTTTTACAAATGAATCGATAGATATACGTTTCATATTTGATAAATAAAGTTTGTTATATAAAAATGTCGTAAATAGATAAAAAGCTCAAGGTCGTTTTAGTAACTTGTCGCATAATTTGAGGGTGTGTTTTATAAGTTTTTTTAATTTTAATATTAAAATTTTATTGAGAAACGTGTGTTTTCAAATTTTAATTATAAAAATTATAATTTTATATTAAAAATAGCACGCTTTTCAAAGCGTAGTGCCTTTTATAATTATAATTATAATTATAATATTGCATTATAAAGTGACTATTGTTATAGCCATAAATGCCCTAAACTTAAAAGGTGATGAAATGTATGAGATGTTATGTTCATAAGACTGATAATAAGAGGGGTCGGTAACCTTGTGCCATGGCGCCAGCCCACATTTTGCCCGCGCCAACGATACCGTGTCTGGCGCCAACGCTTTGTTAGACAATGAATAAACCATTTGGTATAATGTTATTAATGACCATTCTTTATAATGGTGAAACCCTAATGCTCAAAACCCACAAACCGGGCTTGGGCCTATTTATCCACTAATACTCCCCTGCAGTCCGAGCAATAAAATCGTGAAAGCTCGGACTGGAGTAGTAAACTAGAAAAGAAAAAAAGAAACAAAACATTAACGATTGTGTGGATTTGTGACCTTAGCACAAATCACCAACACAAATCACGGTTGTCTGGATTTGTGACCTAACACAAATCACCAACACAAATCACGGTTGTGTGGATTTGTGACCTTAGCACAAATAACACAAATCACTAACAAACAATAAAACAACTATAAACTATAGATCCCTAAAAAAATCCCGCTGAATGTATAGATCTCGATATGTGAACCTGAATATTGATGGTTGGTGTTTGGATCTTTCACCACTGAGATAATGTGACATATGGCTTTTGGTCTAGGTTTTTCTCTCACATAGTAATTTTATATACTGACTCTTCTACATTCACACATAAATACACTTTTTCCAATATATAACATATATTTATATTTCCATTTTATATAAAAAACTATTATATAAATATTATTTCTCTCTCATATTTAAATTTTACAAATCTATACTAAACCCAAATCCAAATCTAAATCTAAACTCGTATACAAACCAAACGCACCCTAAGTTATTTAAAGTAACATTTGTATTCATGTCAAAGTTTTTAAGCTTGAGCCACAATGAAATAAGTTAAAAAAAATATCATATCATATTGTATTAGTTTTTATTTTAAAATAAAAAAATATAAATTCAATATAGGCTATAGCTGGTAGCTGCTTTGTGTATTATAATTATTGAAAAAATTACATGTTTTCGTTTCCGTGGTTTTTATACAAAACATCACGTTCGTCCCTATTTCATTTAATTTAAACTAGGCGTCCCTAATTTTAAACTGGTACCGCTGGTCGTCACCAATTTTGGATGGTCGCTAACTTTTCTACGTTAAGTCTAATTATTAAAAAGGTAATTTTTTTGGTCTTTTTGCCCCTGTCTACCACCATAGGGACAAACGTGTAATATATTAATACGAATCAACATAAAAAAAGACCAAATTTTTTTTTCTTATTAATTAGTATTATTATACGAACAATAATTAAAAAAGAAATTTTATACGATCAAATTAAAAAAATTAATTTTCCTTTTATAAAAAGAATTTTAAAACAAAATTTTTTATATTTCTTTAATTTCGGTTTCATTTACGACAATAATTAAAAAATCTTAAAAAATTTTTTCTAATTTTTTTAAATTCGGTTTCAGTTTACGAGCATATAAAAACAAATTTTAATTTTTTTTTATTTTGGTTTCAGTTTTACGAGCAATAATCAAAAAAATCTTTAATTTTTTTTTTATTTTGTTTCAGTTTACAGCAATAAGAAAAAAAATTACTTTTTTTATTCGGTTTCAATCTACTAGCAAGAATAAAAAAAAATTAATTTTTCTTTAATTCGTTTCAGTTTAACGAGCAATAAAGTAAAAAAAAATTAATTTTTTTAATATCAAAAATTAAAATTTTTAAAGTTTTTTTTAGTTCGGTTTCGGTTTACGAGCAATTTTATTTCGGTTTCAGTTTACGAGAAGAAAAATAATAAGTCGCGGTGTTTTGTAAAAAAATTTAAAAACTGCTCGAACTGAAACAGAAGTAAAAAAAATTAAAATTTTTAAATTTTTTTATTATTGCTCGTAAATTGAAACCGAAATAAAAAAAATTAAAATTTTTTAAAATAATAATAATAATAATAATAATAATAATAATAATAAGAAAAAAAATTACACGTTTCGTCCTTATGGTGGTGACAGGAGCAAAAAGACCAAAATACCCTTTTAATAATTAGACTTAACGAGAAAAGTTAACGACCATTCAAAATAGGGACGGCCAGCGTTACCAGTTTTAAAATTAGGGACGACTGATGTATTTAAAATGAAATAGGGACGAAACGTGATTTTTGAATAAACCATAAAGACGAAACATGTAATTTTTTCTTGTAAGAATGGTGAATTCTATCATTATTTATACATCCCCTTTTAATATCTCATCTTAAACTTAAAGGATCTCCACAAGAGTATTATGTCATTTTAGAGTTCTTTCTTATAGTTTCAGTCAAAAAAGTGGATCGAAATGTAGCATAAAAAGTTTTTTCTTTTAATTTTTTTTTCAGAATGAGCCATGTTTAATACCTGATCGGGTTGACCCGGGTGACTTCAAACCCGTTGGGTCTAAATGGGTTTCGAAATATAAAAAACAGTTTAATTTGACCTATTTTTTCGACCAGAACCAGTTGAACCGGTTGGGTCGAACCAAGTTTCAAAACATAATGTTTAATCTCCAAACCATCAAACTTTTATTATTTTTCGTGTATAACCCATAAACTTTTTTTATCACTACAAATATTTACCGCTAGAAATTTTCGCCGCTATGAGCTGGTATTCGTCTAGTGTTTTTATAATCCTCAAACGGTGAGCTTAATATTTTTTTTTTCTTAAAAAATCAAAAGAGCATCTAACTAATTGAGGTTTAATTAATGTAATTTACATTCAACGAATATGATAACGTTAATGGGTCGCATTAACGTCTCTCTTGTTGGTTTTATAATTTTCCTATTACAAAGTATAAACTAGCATGTGGGAGACATGGACAAAGTCAACCATCAGAAACCAGAAACTAAAATAAATAAAGGCTTATGTTATATGTACCCCTGAAACACCATTTGTATCCCTGGGTTTTTTACGTTTTTTTTTTGTATTTTATTTTTTTTGTATTTTTATAATTTTGTATATATGTTATAAAACTGTGAAACGGAAAAAACGGAACGAAAAATATAAAGTTTAACAGGTCAAAAGTATGAAAATGTCAAAATTTACCGAACATAAACTAATAAAAAACTGCGTTGCATTGTAAAAAGGAGAGTACAAACGAAATCTTTTATACCTTTTAGCACTATTTAGTGTGCCAGAGGCGTACCAATAGTGGTACCCATAAGTAAACAAGATAGCAAATTGATAAGTACATATACATTTCACTGACATATAGTAGTAGATACGAAGGAATGATTCGATTAGAATGGTTTGGTAACTTAATCTTAGATACAAGAGATATTACTCTTATATACAATTCACGAATGGTCGGTGGCACTGTAGCTGCTACAGTACTTGCTACAATGCTACAGTACCGGCCCAACTTTTAACTGTGTACGACCTTTTTACATAAATTTTTTAAAAAAAACTAAAAAAGGCCCCTCAAGTTTCTTTTATTCGCAACTTTTTTACATAAATTTTTTAAATAAAAAATATACGAACAGAAATGCTTCTGGACCAAAAATAAAATGAGACCAGTATTGATATGTTCCATCCACGAATAAAAAATTTCATAAACCGTGTTGCCCCCGCCGCAACGCGCGGGTTAAATTCCAACTCGTTTAAAACAAAGAGAGTAGTTTGATTTTTGGGTTTGACTTTTACGGTAAAATTCATTGACCAACCAATCACGCAAGGTCTTTTA
>BQNB010074611.1:2698-31732 GCA_026074375.1 Tanacetum coccineum | reverse complement strand
CTCTTTAAGCTCAAAAACTAATTAAGCTAAATTGCACAATAAGCGATACTTCAGAAGCTAGGCTTATGAAAACTTATCAATGTACTACTAAGCTATGAATCTAAATCATAAAAACAGATACTATAAGCTAAAAATTTAAAATTAGAAGCTAAGAACTACTTACTACTGTTTTTGGTTTTTTTTAGAATTTTTGTGAATTTGAAAAGCTAGTTTACCCTAGAGAATAAGCTTGACTAACATGTAAGCTACAATCCTACTGAATTTTAGCTTATAAATCCTATTTAAGCTACTTAAATTGTGATCAAAAGGGACTGCAGTTAGGAACTACAGTAAACCCTTATCTGATGCACTTGGCAAATGGGCTAAACCAAAATGCAGGTGACCTTATGGGTCAAACCTGTTTTGGACAAACCCAATTAGTGTGAATGAACACTTAGCAACCAAAATCCAAGCTTAGAGAAGCTTGGATCAAATACTACCTAGCTATCTTAAGAAAATAACCTCCCCTGGTGCAAAATAGAACACATTGCTCCTCAAAATGTTTTTAAGCACAAACTAAACCTACAAACCTTATCAAAACTTAAATAATTATGAAATCTAAGCTGACCAAAGTATAAACACCAAATTACTTTGACTTTTTAAGGTCAAACTATACTAAACCAAACACTCCTTTAGAATGACAAATACCATTGTAGCTTATGAAATTAAGATTTTAAAACTCAAAACTTAACTGCCAAATTACACACAGCTTATAACAACCTAAATAAACTTATTTCAAAAAGCAAATAAGACAGGAACAAAGATCTACAAGCTAAGCTAATATTTTTGGTTTTTTGATGATTTAAAACAAAATTCAAAGAAAACTAAGATCTAATCTATTAAAACTAAAAACAGATGATCAAATATCCTTAATAAACTCAATAACACACATATAAGCTCAAATAAGCAAACATTTAAGCATAATAAGCAAATTTATACTAGGAAATTTAAAACAGCAAGAGTAAATGGAAACTTACAAGTTGCCTTAGCTAAACAAAGGCTTATAAGGCTCAAAGAGCTTATCAACAGCTCTAGCTTATCAATGATAAGCTAGTAAAAGTCCATATGAGCCCTTCCAGGTTAAGCTCATCTTCCTTAAGTCCAAAATCCATTAAGCAAGGGTTAATTATCTGATTTTAAGGTTCTAGTAGATTAGATGATTAATTAAGCTCAAATCTAAGCTTAGAGACTTAGATGAGCTTTTATGAGCTTATGAGAAGCTTATCCAACAATAACAGCTTATTAAACCATATTTGAAAAAAATGAGCTTATGAAAGAGTTAAGAGCTTAATAAGAAACTTTGTATTATTGAGAAAAAGACTGATTACAATACTTGAACTTAGAAATTACATTAAGAGATCACTAGCTAAAACATTTTTGAAAGAAAAATTACATAAGCTAAATAAGCTGAAAAATGAATAAAAAACTATATCTCCGGCGTGTGTGAGTGTGAGGCTTTATATAGCCCTCAGCTGAAGCTTCTAGGCCCAAAGTTTGTTACATGATCCATCAATCCTGGCTCTTCATTCCTTTCAATGATTGGATCTCCATTGTGGTCCGTTGGATTAAATTTAGCTCACACGGATTGCCAGCGTGGCAATCCGTGATTGTGACACCTTGTGCTTCTTTTGTACTCCTTTTAGTACAAATTTCCTTTTCCCCGTGTGTTTTCTTCAATCCACGCGTGTCATTCCCTTGTGGGAATTGACCAATAGGAGCGTTTGATGATGTATAACTCTGCCATGTCAGTCCTTTTTACTTGAATTGCGAGGCCACATAGTCAATTTGTATTTGCCATTTGGTTTGAACCTCAGGTAAAACGGGGAAGACAGTGAACAGTGGTAATTGTTCTTCCCGCGTTTTTTTACTCTTATAAAATGGGGTGTTTAACTTTTCTTTTACCCGGGTTTGACTTGGACTTGTATAAGGATTTTGGGCCGGGTTTTTGGGATTGGGCTTGGACTTAGTGTTTTGTTATAAGGAAGTTAACGGGTGTTAACTTTTATTAATAGAAAGTTAACACCGTTAGGGCTTTAAGGGACCATTTTTGTAATTTGGTTAATTATGAGGGAATGGTTTGGTAATTTTTGGATTTTGTATTTTTGTGTTGACCATGTTTGACTGAAGGTTGACTACTGTTGACTTTTGATAGCATTCTCCCGGCTCTTTGTGTGCTCTTCCGTTCCCGTGTTCGTATTTGTCCGGTTTTGACCGTTTTCTTGAGATTTTTGCAATATCCGTACCTACACAATCACAAAGACAAAACAAGCAATATTCAAGCATTTAAAGCACAATTTTGTCTTTTTAGGGCCATTTTTGATTAAAAAAACGGATATGTGTTTTCACACATATCATCTGATTAGAACAAGTGCCCGACCAATAGACTTTCAGAAAATAAGGTACATATTACAAAAGATACTTCATATTTTTGCATGACTCTACATTATGATCTGTATATTCATTGTTTTAGAATTCAAGAGCTGTTGAAATCTGAACATCATGAAGAAGGCCGTGTACCACGAACTGTTGACTGTGAGTCCGAAAATTAATGCAAAAAGAAGATTGTGAAGATGTTAGTGACTATGCTACTGAATATGGTGAATTGATCTTTGACTACCAGCGGAGTGACACCAAGGTTGAAGTTTCTAGCTCGGATAACTCGATGGAGGTAATTTTCCAAAATCCTTCGTTTTTTGTGGATTTTGTTATGGTACGTTGTCTCAATCATTTGTGTTTCAAGGTTCTGGCTGCTCCGGCTCCAGACGGATATTACCGTACAATACCTCAAAAGGTTCCAGTTGCATTAGTCCACCTCAAATCGAGCGTTTATCTAGGTACCATTATTACAGTGGAAGAGGATTTTTGTGCTTGATACAACATGCCTTTGGTCAGTTCAAGGACCGATTGTTCCAATTTTGTTCCACCTTCACGCCCAGGTTAAATATTTACATGAAGGCGTTATAAGTTAAATTATGTTTAGACGGTAGACCGGAAATTAAACATTTGAGGCTATATATGGCTAATTAGCTATTTAACTAAGATGAACGATGTTACTGACTCTTATTAACGGAAGAACATTCTTACTTTTAAAGCATGCCATTTTTGTATCTGGATTCATTCAAATCTATGCAGTAGTTATCCCACTATTTAAGGTACATGACATTCTTTCTATCTAATTAGATTATAATGATAGATCAGGAATCAAGTGGTCAATTAGCAATGGGAGAAGCCTTTGTAGTTGAAGCCCCAAAATGAAGGTACTAATCCCCATCCCCTTAATATATAAAACAAAAGATTAAACAATATAAACTAACTTATTTTTAGACCATAAGATCAGGCATGTTGGTCATTATGCTATTCTATACATAGTCGTTTTTAATTTACATTAGGATACGCAATAACGATTACTAATGCTTGTTTTCAGGATTAGACATTACTACATGCATTGTTTTTCATCCAGTAGCTTTACTTTATAAGGGAAGTTTGGGTATTTTGCTAATAGTCACTATGGTTAATCTTATTACCATGTGTTGAACCGCCTCAGCTTGATGTCGACATCACAATCCGCATTCGTATAGACGCCGATGGCCCTAATAGAAGGTAATACTTTTGTGAGGTCGATTTTTGACGTTAACGGATGTTTATTTTCAATATTATATGTTGTAGTTTGCCCTCGGTGGAGACAACAGATCCACCCGGATTACTTGTCGATCTTGTGATGATTGTCACTGATATAAGCATCGCAGTAGAGTCAGGCGAGTTTAAGGGTAACCACTATCGCTGTCTCTAAAATCTTGAATACCTATTTCCTTTTACTTGTGAGTTCATCAATTTGGTTTTGGATGGATATATGGTGTACAACCATCCCTTCTTAAATTCATTAATTTCTGCAAAGGTGGTTCAATCGTAGTTTCATTGGCCATTTTTCATGTTTTGGCCAATAAAAATGGTTATGTACCCCTTTCAGCTTTATAGATGAATTTGTTGCTTATTTGCCTAATGTGAATATGGGTTACAAAATGACTTACACATCGCACTAAAGCCATCTTTTTTATAACTCAGATTAAGTCTCATGTACAAAGAAAACAATGACTGAAATAGCACGCCTATTCAAAGTACATAAGATGGTTTATGTAGATAACCCATTATTGATCAAACCAATCTAGCATGTCGTAAACTATTGAGTACACTTTGGATAAATTTTAAAATCATTTGATGATTTTTCTATTACATGAAATGTTGATCATCGTTTGTTGGCCAAGGCGAAGTTCCATGTCAATTACAAGGGCAAATCTCTTATTAAAACACTTCATCACGTGACAACCCGACACCATAATGTTTTTCGAATTTACAATTATATTTGTTGAGATAACTTTGTTTAATAAAAGTTGTATTCAGATGTTTGAAAAAGCACATGTAAGGCTCAGGTTTACATGGTTTATGTATCAGGGATTGATAAACATGAACAAGTCTGCTAGACTTTTATGTACATTAGCAACGCAGGGTCTGGGTTTAGACTTTTATGGAGTACGGTGAAATCTTTTCTTGATGCAAAGATTACTTCTAAGATTCATGTAAGTTCATCTTGCCTTTACCAAATACAGTAATGTTTTAACATCTACCTGGTTCTGTTTCGCATCCTTACCACTGTTTGATGAGTAATAACCCTTTATGGGTAGATCCGAAGAACTACTTTTATTGAATAGAGTTGCACGAGTCCTGTGTTTAAAGGCTAAGATAACTTTGGGCACCAAGCTATGATAAGTAGTTCCATCTTTAGTGTCAAATCATATTCATGTTCTATTATAAGTTGATAGTGAACTTCCAGAGTTTTTGGGCAGTTACATGCGCTCAGATAAGGGCCCATGGCAAGACCAACGCTTTTTGCTTATATTCTTTTGCCAATTGTTAGATACTGTGACAAACAGTTTATGATACATTAAAGTATATAAACTATTTGTTTATTAATTATTCTATTTCTCATACATTAGAAATGTAACTTGAACTCTTCAATGACACTCATGGAATATCCGTTTATGCTAATAAATGTAGGCTGTATTAGGAGAAACTTTCATATAGGTGAACCATTTATGTGAACCATATTAGTATATAAGGTATGCTACAATCACAACAATAATTAAAAAGAAACACCATAAAAATGATATGTTTTAATTTAATGGGTTAATCAAAGAGAGGATAAAGAAACACTTTATTTTGTGGATGCTTTTTTTGTAAAGCTTTTGTGGTTATAGCATTTTCCTTACTATATTATCCTCATTATAATGTTTTGAAATTTGAATGGTCTAAACAAACAAATAATGGCCTTTAAATCTAATTTTGATCTTTATACATCATGTCGTTACTCTTATAAATGTTCATAGGAAACATACATAGAGATATAACAAATATTATAAATTTAAACATGGCATTATGCAACATTGTTTTTTTTTCTTCATAAAGTTGGTGTTATGTATAGGACTAGGAGTTGAAAACGTGTAAGCTGGAACCTGACACGGATCTTGAAGGTTATGAATCAAAATTTTCTGATCAAGACGATAGGTAGGTGAGGGAGTATTCTCTTATGTTCGGAATTTAGAGGGATGACAAACATAACTTTTAGACATTTTTCAATATCTCTTGGCGGTAGTGAAGTTCACCAACATCATCACCTGATAGGTTGGTACATGATGTCTAGAAGTGACATTTGATGGATTCGTGGATCATTATTGGAGTTTGAGAAGGATTCAGCTTTGGTAGCCTTAGATGGGGTTGTCGAGCTCATTGGGGGGTTGGGGGGGGGGGTGTGGTGGGGGGGGTCAAGCTGATCCCCTATCTATTAGTAGTATAAAATTGATATCGGGATTTATGACAAAGATTTTTACTTAAATGTATGCTAATTGGAAGGTATTTTCTTTGTTTGCAGATAAGCATAGGGATACATTGTAGTGTCTGTTAAGAATCAAAAGCAAGACAATATTGAAGGTTCTTTGTTTAGACAAAGACATCAACCATTCAAACTCAATGACAAACGTTGTTTATAAAGAAGTCTTGTGTCGTATTTGAATAAGCATCATAGTTTTCTATATCGTTGCAATTTTTAAAATTATTATTTGTTGTTCGGTAGAATTCTTATTTACATCTACTTAGTATTACAAAACAAACCTTGGTGACTTTTAGTAACCTGTTCAAAAATTCATAACGTAAGAGTTAACTAAAAAGCCAAATTACGTTCACTTACGAAAGAGTCTACTAAATTACTAAAATGAACAATTTATAGTTGCACACTTAATTTAATCTTGCGTGTTTACAGAATGTACATTGGTTATTAACTTTATTTCAAATAAAAAACATCATTACCCAATTAAGTAACATAAAAGTCAACCAACATGCATCGACATTAAAATTTAAAAATCTTACAAGTAAGCATATTTTTAAAAAACAACAACATTGTCTTAAAAATCAAATCGTTACACACTTAAACTAACAAAAAAATAACAAATCCGTCCAAAAAAATTAACTAAATTCTATTTTGATATGTGTATACAGAATAGAGATTAACTACAAAAGAAAAAACCTGAAACAAACCCGCCCGTCGGGCGGGTTACGAAACTAGTAATATTGTGAGTGTAATAGATTTTTTTTAGCTGTAATGCATATCAAAAAACCATTGTAATGCATTTTTTAAAAAAAAAAAAAAAAAAAAAATTAAAAAAAAAAAAAAAAAAAAAAAAAAAAAAAAAAAAAAAAAAAAAAAAAATTTAAAAAAAAATAAAAAAAAAAAAAATGTATAAAAAAAAAACAAAAGTAATTCTTTTAATTGAGATGTAATAGAATTTTTAAGTGTAATGCACTAACAAAATACATTGTAATAATACATTGTGATGTAGTACATTTTTAACTGTAATGTACTAACTGCTATATAACTGTGGATTTAAATAGATATTTTTAACTGAGATATTGCTAACTTTTAAAACTGGTAAATCAAGAACAAAATACATTGAGTAATGCAGTAACTTTTAATTGAATGTAATAGAATTAACTAAGTGTAATGCAGCTAGACAAAATACATTGTAATGCATTAACTGACAAAATACTCGTGATGTAGTAACATTTTAACTTATGTATCTAACTTTAGTAAAATGTGATGTAATAGATTTTTTTAATGAGATGTGCTTAACTTTTTACCTTTAATTTGCAGTAACAAAATACAAAATGATAAAATAGTAACTTTTTAATTGAGATGAGTATAATTTTTAAATGTAATTCACCAACAATGTACAACTTAATGCGTAACTTTTATGCATAAATATATGTGACTGATTTATAATATCGTGTTAATTTGTGTATCCGTAGATAAATATGTAGGATCAATATAGGTAACAATTTAGTTTGCCATGGTAAATAACGTATTATCCACTAAATTATTAATTGTGATGCACTAAGAAAATAACTGTGATGCACTAAAATATTATACATTGTTTAGTAGTAATTATGAATTGTGATTGTAGTAGGATTAGAACTTTTAATGTATATGATTTAGAACTGTGATGTAGTAGGATTTGAACTGTGATGTAGTAGAATAACATAGTGATGAAGTAGAATATACATTGTTTAGTAGGATTTGAACTGTGATGTAGTAGGATTTGAACTGTGATGTAGTAGGATTTGAACTGTGATGTAGTAGGATTTGAACTGTGATGTAGTAGGATTTGAACTGTGATGTAGTAGAATAACATAGTGATGAAGTAGGATTTAAAATGTGATGTAGTAGGATTTGAACTGTGATGTAGTAGGATTTGAAATGTGATGTAGTAGAATAACATAGTGATGAAGTAGAATATACATTGTTTAGCAGGATTTGAACTGTGATGTAGTAGGATTTGAAATGTGATGTAGTAGAATATGTACATTTTTGTAAAAACATAATAAATAAAAAAGATTAATGGACATTACGGTACAAAAACTATTGCATTTACATCTAGTTTAACGATAAAAAAAATTCATTTATGCATTTCATCAAACACTTTGTGTGCATAAAATACGACTAAAACACCATTTTCAAAGTGTGATATCTTACTCATACGATATCGGTTTTATGTGATTCGAGATGCTATGTAAAGCTTGAGCATAATCCTACAACCTTCATGTTTGAAGTATTTCGTGATTCAATTGTTACGATGATGATAATTAGGGTCGAATATTGAAAAAAAATAAGAAAATTAAAACTTATCTAAAATATTAAAAAAAATTGAACGAAAATTAAAGAGATTTATATCAAATTAAAGAGGATTAAATTTTAAAAATTCTGGTGAAATCGATTTTTTATAAAAGTTTATCGTTGGAGAGTTATGTCCATTTGAAATTTCGGGTGAATAAAAAAAGGTGGATATTTACAAAACTTCTCCTGCCCGATCTTTTTATAATTATTGGTGGGGGTTGACCGAAAATTTGAAAAAATGGTGGGGGACACTTGTCACTACCATAATCCTTCTTATCTTTTTTATTTTAAAAGATTTTTTATTATAACCCTACCCCGAGTTGGGGTAAAATAAAAAAAAGTTTAAAATAAAAAGGGTAGGAAGGATTGTGGGGGTGACAAGTGTCCCCCTCCTTTTTTATTTAAAAAATTCGGTCAACCCCTCCAATAATTAAAAAATTCGGTCAGGGGCATAATCGTAAATATTCACGTTTTTTCAAAAACCACTCCGATTTTCAAATGGACATAACTCTCAAACGACAAACTTTTATAAAAAACCGATTTCACCATAATTCTTAGAATTAAATCCTCTTTAAATTGATATAAATCTTGTTGAATTTCGTTCGACTTTTTTTAAGTAATTAAATGGATTTTGATTTTCTTGATTTTTTTCCATTTTCGACCCATATTTTGTCCATCATAACAACCGAATCACGAAATATTTAAAACATTAAAGTTGTAGGTTTATGTTTAGGCTTTACACAGCAATTTGAATCACACAAAACCGACATCGTATGAGTGAGATATCACACTTTGAAAATGGTGTTTTAGTCATATTTTATGCACACAAGGTGTTTGATGAAATGCATATGTGAGAATTTTATTGTAAAACTAGATGTAAATGCAATAAATTTTGTACCATAATGAACAATTAAGCATTTTACTCATGTAAGATCAAAAAAGTTATCTTTTTTAATTATTATTTTTTAACAAAAATGTTCATTTTCTACTACATCACAGTTCAAATCCTACTACATCACAGTTCAAAATCCTACTACATCACAGTTCAAATCCTACTACATCACAGTTCAAAAGTTAGTACATTGTTTAGTAGGATTTGAACTGTGATGTAGTAGGATTTTGAATTGTGATGTAGTAGGATTTGAACTGTGATGTTGTTATGATGCAGTAACTTGTTAACTATAAATACATTGTGATGCAGTAACTAACAAAATAAATTGTGATGCAGTAACTTTTTAACTGTAATGTACTAACTTTTAATATATTGTGATGTAATAGATTTTTTAACTTTAATGCAGTAACAAAATACATTGTAATGCAGTAACTTTTTAATTGAGATGTAATAGAATTTTTAAGTGTGATGCACTAACAAAATACATTGTAATGCAGTAACTGACATAATACATTGTGATGCAGTACCTTTTTAACTGTAATGTACTAACTTTTAGTATATTGTGATGTAATAGATTTTTTTAGCTGTAATGCAGTATACATTGTAATGTAGTAACTTTTTAATTGAGATGTAATAGAATTTTTAAGTGTAATGCACTAACAAAATACATTGTGATGCAGTACCTTTTTAACTGTAATTTACTAACTGCTAGTATACTCTGATGTAATAGATTTTTTTAACTGAGATATGCTAACTTTTTAACTGTAATGCAGTAACAAAATACCTTGTAATGCAGTAACTTTTTAATTGAGATGTAATAGAATTTTTAAGTGTAATGAACTAACAAAATACATTGCAATGCAATAACTGACTATATACATTGTGATGCAGTAACATTTTAACTGTAATGTACTAACTTTTAGTATACTGTGATGTAATAGATTTTTTTAATTGAGATGTGCTAACTTTTTAACTGTAATGCAGTAACTACATACATTGTAATGCAGTAACTTTTTAATTGAGATGTAGTAGAATTTTTAAATGTAATTCACTAACAAAATACATCTTAATGCAGTAACTTTTTAGTGCATAATATAGTGTGACGATTTATAATATAGTGTTAATTTTGTGGTATCGTAGAATAAATATGTAGGATCATCATAGATAACAATTTAGTTCACCATGGTAAATAACGTATTATTCACTAAATTATTAACTGTGATGCACTAAGAAAATAACTGTGATGCACTAAAATATTATACATTGTTTAGTAGGATTTGAACTGTGATGTAGTAGGATTTGAACTATGATGTAGTAGGATTTGAACTGTGATGTAGTAGAATAACATAGTGATGAAGTAGAATATACATTGTTTAGTAGGATTTGAACTGTGATGTAGTAGGATTTGAACTGTGATGTAGTAGAATAACATAGTGATGAAGTAGAATATACATTGTTTAGTAGGATTTAAATTTCGATGTAATAGAATTTGAACTGTGATGTAGTAAGATTTGAACTGTGATGTAGTAAGAATTGAATTGTGATGTAGTAGAATAACATAGTGATGAAGTAGAATATACATTGTTTAGTAAGATTTGAACTGTGATGTAGTAGGATTTGAACTGTGATGTAGTAGAATAACATAGTGATGAAGTAGAATATACATTGTTTAGTAGGATTTGAACTGTGATGTAGTAGGATTTGAACTGTGATGTAGTAGGATTTGAACTGTGATGTAGTAGAATATGTACATTTTTGTAAAAACATAATAATTAAAAAAGATGAATTTTTGGATCTAAAATGAGTAAAATGATTAATGGACATTATTGTACAAAAACTATTGCATTTACATCTAGTTTAACGATAAAAAAACTCATTTATGCATTTCATCAAACACTTTGTGTGCATAAAATACGACTAAAACACCATTTTCAAAGTGTGATATCTTACTCATACGATATCGGTTTTATGTGATTCGAGATGCTATGTAAAGCTTGAGCATAATCCTACAACTTTCATGTTTGAAGTATTTCGTGATTCAATTGTTACGATGATGATAATTAGGGTCGAATATTGAAAAAAAATCAAGAAAATTAAAACTTATCTAAAATATCAAAAAAAAAATTGAACGAAAATTAAAGAGATTTATATCAAATTAAAGAGGATTAAATTTTAAGAATTATGATGAAATTGGTTTTTTTATAAAAGTTTATCGTTGGAGAGTTATGTCCATTTGAAATTTCGGGTGAATAAAAAAAGTAGATAATTACAAAACTGCCCCTGCCTGAATTTTTTATAATTATTGGTGAAGGTTGACCGAAAATTTAAAAAAAAAGGTGGGGGACACTTGTCCCTACCACAATCCTTCTTATGTTTTTTATTTAAAAAGTTTTTTTTTATTATAACCCTACCATATATATATATATAATATATAATTATATAAAAAATATATATATATATATATAGTAAAGATCAAATGAGAAGAAAAACTTTATAAGAGAATGATAATAAAGAAACCACAATCACACATTTCAGATGCACCTATAAAAAGACAGATCTCCCCTTAAAATTCTATTTCCTAATTAAAAATGTTTGTCTAGAAATCCTTGCTTATTATTCCTCATTATATTATTTTTCTCACTTGAACCCATTCCCTATATATATTATAATAATATATATATATATATATATATATAAATATATATATATATATAAGAAGAAAACTTATAATGAGAATGATAAGAAGAAACCACAATCACACATTTCAGATGCACCTATAAAAATACATGCATCTCCCTTTAAAATTCTCTTTCCTATTTAAAATGTATGGC
Organism: Tanacetum coccineum; assembly: GCA_026074375.1. Classification (NCBI taxonomy): domain Eukaryota; kingdom Viridiplantae; phylum Streptophyta; class Magnoliopsida; order Asterales; family Asteraceae; genus Tanacetum; species Tanacetum coccineum. The sequence continues at coordinate 19,752 of BQNB010074611.1, read as the reverse complement.
TAGAAATCCTTCTTATTATTCTCATTATATTTTTTCTTCTCACTTGATCCCTTCCCTATATATATATATATATATATATATATATAGTCAGGATCAAATGAGAAGATAAATTAAAATAAGAATGATAAGAAGAAACCACAACCACATATTTAAGATGCACCTACAAAAACTCATGCATCTCTCCTTGATTTTCTCTTTTCTATTTAAAATGTGTGGCTAGACGGACAATTGAAACTTAATGCTACATATACGATTAGATTAGAAGGGTTTTCAGGGGTCCACCTGATGACTTTTTCTCCTAGGTCCGCCTTTGAGGATCTTAGAGAAGTGTGTAAGTGGTGCCGTAGCACTGAAACTCCACTTAAAATAGACAACATTATTACTAGTTTTACGTATAAATATGTATAATATTAAACAATATAAGCCATATAATTAAAGTTTCTATGTAATTTCTTTTTAGTTAACAAGTGTGATAAGAGACTCTTTGTTATTGCATAGGCCATAAGGTTATTAAAAACTACAGAACGACCCTGCATACGATTGCATTCCCCCTAATCCTTGTAAATCCAAAAAACTGAACATGTTAAAAAACAGAAAGATAAAAAACAAGACATGATATTAGTGAGAGTTGAGTAAATTTGGAGGGATATATATATATATATATATATATGCAAATTCTTCCTTTTAAATATTTACTCGTTACTTTCATTGTAGCCATAATTCTATATTTGACACGTTTTAATATGCATTCATTTATTTTGGGAAATATGAGATAGAACGTACTATTTATAGATCGACATGTTAGATAACAATACATCAAGCATTTAAGTTAGGGTCATAAGGTTTACACATCATCCAGCTTTCTCATTATATTTTTTATCCGCTTTATTGACATAATAAGATAGTTTTTAATGTTTTTTTCTGTATATTTTGTCTTTTACTATTTTGACTTTATGATTTATTTTTTTCTGACAGTTTTACTTATTTTATTAACAGAATAAAGACAGTTTTTATGGTTTTCTGCTTCATATTTTTTGTATATTAATACTTATGACTTATCAAACCTTATAATTTATGTTCTATTTTTTTAATTTCGCAGTTTTATAATAAGAACAAAATAAATAAATTAAATTTTTTTTGATGATGTGTAAATCCTAATTTGGTGAACTTGACTTTTTATGGTACGTTCTAGCTTTGTAGTTTGCTAAACTTAAATAGGCCAAGCCAAAAGAATCAATAGACGTGTATTTGAGTCACCTGGTGTGGGATATGTTTTTGATGATTCTCATATAAACCATGATGTAAAAGGGCGGCCTTAAATAAAGTGCAAGTTAATCAGCCAAAGCGTTTTCATCAATAAGTGCCCATTTATACACCTTTTATGTTTTATAAGACCATAAAAAGTGATGTTTTGCATGGGTGTTTTTTTTAATTATTTGTTAGGCGTGTAAGATTTTGGAAATGATGTATGATGTGTGATTTTTGGAAGTGAATTTTTTTAGTTGATTTGTTTAAGATCCTGCAGCTTCAAGTTATGATTCGGGTCTAGAATATTTGTGAAGGTGTTAAAAAAATCGTATTGGCGACTGCATTGTTGATTGTGATTCACAGATTAAGGGTATGTTTTTGTTCTTGTTTTTGTTCAATTGTGTACTTTAATTATGTTTTATGTGTGTAAGGTTTTAGAAATGGTGTATTGCATGTGGTGTTTGAAAGTGGTTTCGGTTTTTTCACAAAGGTCGCTAATATATTTTTTTCGGCTTGAAGTTTGTGAAGGTTAGAGAATAACTTTATCTTGGCGTGACATTCACAGTAATTCATTACTAAGCTTGCATCCATGCTTTTGGCTGGAGGTTGGTGAAACAAAAACCTGCAACCACTATAAAATTCAACAGTCAAGCATTTAGCAACCACTGTTATCGTGGTCAAAACACAAAATCGGAGGATTTTTTGATCATCCAGTGACGTGTTTCGTGTTATATCTTTCAAAAAGTTTTGCAATAATTGATTGAAGGAAGATTGAGAGTGAGGTTGGTGTGCCTTGGTGAAGTATGTAATCGTATGTTTAGTTTATTCAAGAGGACACATATGTTGCATGATTTACTATGCCTAAAGAATGTCGTTTGTGATGTGAACGCATATATAAGTTGTGCTTAATTTGGCAATGATGATTTTTTTTGTTTCCTTGTGCAAAATAGTTGGATGGCTAACCGTAAGATTTACTCGAATCAACAACCTCTATGGTAGCAATTAAGCCATGAATTAATCTGAGCTGAATTTATCCTCCAATGTGTGATCGGTATTTTACTTAATAGAGCTTTGGAATATTGTGGATGGCATTGATGATAAATCTATATTACTATGTTGTCTTGTGGAAACTAGAAGGGGAGGGGGTTGAATAGTTTACTGGTTAATTAGCGTTTTAAAACATTATTTGTAAAAATATTTGATTCGAGTATATGTGATATCAATCAACGATATGAACAACCAATATATCTAACTACTTGCAATTCAATCACAACACAAACAATAAATAAGGAACGTAAATAAAAGATAAGAGATAAAAGAATCAAACCACAACATCGAGAATTATAGTGGTTCGGCTACGAAGCTCTTATTCGCCCTACTTCACTCCCCGAGTATTCGACTCGAGATTTCACTATGTCAACAAGCTCCCTCCAGGTGGAGAAAACCGTTTACACGTCGCTTATGTTGTTTAACGACACTAAGCTAAATGTCGAGTCCGAATTTTAACTAGAACCAATCTACCACTTCACTTGTGTATTTTGAGGATTAAAATACTAACCTACACACAATCAACACTTTCGAATTTATACACTATCCAGATTTACACAATCACACAAGATCAAGAAAATAGGGGTTTGGATCTAGAAGAAGATATAAGAAAATAACTACTTGTTGGGTATTATATTTGAGTTGATAAGACAAAACATATGAAAGATGAAGGACTTAAAAGGCAAATGATGAATTCTTCAAAAGATAGAAGATTTTGAAGATTCTGAAGATAAATTTAATTGATTAAAAGATTTATTAATATATTTATTTGTTCTTATCCTTTGTAAACCTAATATCTCTAGTATATAAAGAGATATAGGTCGTATAGTTTTCTGTGGGTCAAGATGTAAAACATAGAAAAGTGTGTGTATGTCTAGGCGTCAAGTCTTCTAAGTAGACGCCTAGGGTTTAGTGTTTTAGCCTTAAGGATCTTTGATTCCTTGTTATTGTTTAGATAACACGTTCTACCATTGATCAAGGTAGAATTGGGGCTTGTAGTAGTCATGTATCATAGTGAAGATAATGATGAAAACCTTGTTAGAGTAACTTTGATTATGTGTTATTATTCCGCTGTGCAAATTTATTAATCATTGTTATTCATGATTCTAGATATAAAGATCTAACCAATCTTGAGCTTAAATGATTCAACAAGTGGTATCAGAGCCAGGTTGCTCTTGATCTAGGATCTACAAGGTTTGTTGATGTCGTGCTATGAAGGAAAAAGAAGGTTTGAAGACACGAAAAATAGCAAACTCAACAAATGTTACTGGAAATTTGTTGCATAGATCGTGTTAATTGGTTCAAAACAACAGGTAACAAGCATATGTTGTTTATTCCTACTAACTTTGGTGAGTTAATCTTTGGATTGATGATAACCCTAGTAGGAATGTTTAAAGAAGGAAACAAGAGCACAAGAAGATACAAGATTAGGGCTTTACAAATACTAATGGTGGTAGGTTTCTGGGTCATCATGGAAAAAAAAAGCATAGTAGAAGTAGCGGCGTACGTTTTGGTTTGTGAATCAAAAGAAACAAGATAGCAGGGGTTTGATTGGTTGTGAATATTGTGTGAAGTAAACCCTAATTATCTAGGGTTTCAATAATATTGTTCGTTTGTTGATATAATAAAGAAACAACAGATATGCGGTTCATGATAACTTATTTCAGTAGCAAGGTGATTCAAGATGTAACAGGTAGATCCTTGTCATAAAGGGTGTGTTACTTGTCAAGGGATTTGTCAAGTCAAATTCAAAGGTAATAGGTCAGAGCGTGTGATAACAATTAATACTGCTAGGAGGTACTATTATTACTTCTTTTTCTTATTTGATGCTACTGCCTTAAAGAAGATTTGAACTGCTGCTACGAGTTGCTACATTGGATTGGAAGTACAAAACTACTTAGCACGTTTTGTATTGACAAGGTGACTTATAACTGCCAAAAGATATGTATACTGCTTGCGTTTATGTTACTACTGTCAAAAGAATACATTATGCTGTATGGTTCTTGATGAAGCAGTTTGGTAGTAGGTTAAGAAAGAAATAGCAGGTTATGGTTTTATAGATGTGATGAGGTTTATGGCAGTTGGACGTGGTTACTATTAGTGTGGTATCTATCACATGAGTTAAAAGCAGTTTGTGTGTTAATACTGCTTGTTATCAATGCTGCTAACAGATGATGGTTAATACTGTTAACTTTAAGCCCAAGTTGATTAATACTACTTTGTATAAAGAGAACAGTAGTAATTGAGTTTCTACTGTTGGTGTTCGTAAGTTAGTTTGTACTGCTAGCATTAAAAGCAGTGAGTTGTTAATACTGCTCGAAGGTATTTGTACTGCTTGCTTTGTCTGAGAAATTTTTAATACTGCCAGTGTCGTCCAAGAAAAGAAGTTTAAACTGTTAGTTCTATCCGATATATTGTTTATACTGCTAGTTTGGTCTGATATCGGGTGACAAAGCATCTTTTGGTTCTCGGCGGAGTTATGTTTTTGGACAACACACACAGGAATTTTTTGGTTTTGGTTTACATGTTCTTAACAAATTTAAAGGCTCGTTTTTGAATTATTTGGATTAATTGGTTACGAAGAAGATCGTTTATGACTTATTTGACGATGAAGTGGAATTGTTTAGGTTTGTGTTCTTATCATATCTCAAATGGCTTACAACATTTGGAGGTAACTTGTTCGTGCTTACAATGGTGTGGCGAAGACTTGTCAGAATCTAGCAAAGGTACTTTGTGTGATTACTTATGGTGCTCAATGCTTACATTTGCTATCACTTGGTGTGTGTCTCATAGAAGATGAGGATTTTTATCATAAGATTGTGTTACTTATATTTTACAGATTTATTTATGAGTTCGAAGTCACGTGGATAGTACAAGATATAAGACACAAGTTTAGGTTATTCTACTTCAGCATCAAGTTCGTTATACTTAGTTTTCTTCATCAATAATCATTACAAAAAGCCTACAGAATTGAAGATTCAAGAGATGGTTAACATATGGGTTTCAGGGGAAGCTTATTGTTAAAATGTTTAACCATTTACATGTAGCACTGAGGTGAAGATTTTTACTACTGCTAGTTATGATTTTACTAAATCAGTTCATTTTTCTTATTGTGCTTAATGGTGGGTAATCTGAGGAATTAGAAGTGTGATATTGGTTTATAGTGGTCAAGATCAAAGTTGCTTATATTCACAGGTTCCCTATTTGATATTATGACAAAAAGGGGAAGAAGATTTACAAAGAAGATGTGCAACTTACAGATCCTTGGTGGAATGATCCTTATTCTTTCATATATATTAGCTTCAAGGGAAGTTTTTGCTTATATGGTTTTGTCATTATCAACTAGGGGAAGATTGTTGGGAATTATATTTGAGTTGATAAGACAAAACATACGAAAGACGAAGGACTTAAAAGACAAAGGAAGAATTCTTCAAAAAGTTGTGAAGATCTACAGAAGATTTCCAAGAAGATAATTGTAAAAGTTAGGAAGATTTGTTTATTTTCTAATACTTATCCTTTGTAAACCTAATATCTCTAGTATATAAAGAGATATAGGTCGTATTGTTTTTTGTGTGTCAAAGATGTAAACACCAGAAAAGTGTGTGTGTGTGTCTAGGCGTCAAGTCCTCTAAGTGGATGCCTAGGGTTTGGTTGGTTTAGCCTCAAGGATCTTTGATTCCTTGTTATAGTTTTGATAACATGTTCTACCATTGATCAAGGTAGAATTGGGGCTTGTAGTAGTCATTGTATTAAGATGATGATGAAACCTTGTTAGGCAATAATAAAGAATGTTCTTAATGTTTATTCCGCTGTGCATTCTATTGTTCTTTGTTATTGTTCATCCTAGATTAAAGTTCTAAACAAATTGAGCTTTAAACGATCGTATGGTTTCCACACTACTGTCAAGGTAAAAACTATCAATGGGGAAGTACAATTACAAGCTCTAGTGGATGGGAAGAAGATAATTGTTACTAAAGCATTTGTTAGACGTGATCTTCAACTGAATGATGAGGAAGGTACGGATTACTTGCCAAATACTACCATTTTTGAAGAACTTACAAGGATGGGGGTATGAAAATCTTTCATAAAAAGAGATTACATTCTATAAGGCAATCTTTTTCCCTCTATGGAATTCCGATATTTAATAACTTTTTGCAATGTCTAAGTGCTAAGACTACTGCATGGAATGAATTTAGCAGCACTATGGCATCTGTAATTATCTATTTAGCTACAAACCAGAAGTTTAACTTTTTAAAGTACATATTTGAAAGTATGGTGAAGAACTTGGATAATGCTGGTAAATTCTTGATGGTCAAGGTTTGTACAAGTCTTTTTGGATAAACAACTGGAGGGGATGTCAAGTCACAAGAGGATTTATGTTACACCCTCTCACACTAAGAAGATCTTTGGAAATATGAAGAGGGTAGGGAAAGGTTTTTCTGGAAGGGAAACACCTTTGTTTCCAACAATGGTGGTGCAAAATCAAGCGGAAATGGGTGAAGGTTCAGCAATACCCATTGATCCCCATCACACACCCATTCAACCATCAACATCTCAAACCTCAAAAAGAAACAAAAGAGAAGATGGCAAAGAGAAGGGAACATGAGGTACCTCAAGCCTAGTGGTCCTACAGACATTGTTGCAGATAGGCTGTCCATGAGGGGGGAGAGGGTGGGGTGGATGAGGGATGATAGTTTGGGAAATGGTTGCCCACTACTGCTAATGGCTTAGATGTAGAGCATGGCAAGAGGAATAACATAGAAATAGACCCAATCCAAGGCCTAACCTAATGAACCATGTTCCCTAGAAAATCTAGTTCAGGTGGTGGTCCTAGGCACCAAAAAAACCCCATTTGGGGATACAATTGATCAAACTAGGTTTTAGAATGTATCTAATTTTTCAATGGGGGGATCCAAGGCTCCAAGAAGGTAAACCACACTTCGAAGTGGTGAGATAGATTGAAATCTTTAGGAATGACTGGGAATTATTGTACCAACTTGTATATAGAGTTAATTGATCTGGAGAAACATAGACTACTCAAGCTCAGGAGTTTACTAGTTTATAAAAAATAAGAGATCCAGAGTCAAGAGAAGTTAGAGAAGAAAGGAGGATCAAGAACTTTACAAGCTACAAATGATCTATATCTTGGTTGCGGTAGATTGATAAGAATAGTTTCTCTGATGACGTAGTTTGGGTGTTCAAAGAGGTTGCATCCAAACAAAGGAAGTAAATATTGACATGTAGAGATGAAGTGATTAATTGGTTGATGAAACTCAGGGGGAGGTAATGGTGATGATATAAGGTTTGTTTGTAAGTGATTCTAGTTGTGTAAAGAAGTATTTGTTTGCAGAATCAAGGAGTGGTTGATAAGATGTGACTCAAGTGTTATTGAAGTCATTTTGGCTCAAGCAGTTGTGTTGAAAGTGCAAATGTTCAGGAAAAGTCAATGTTGTAGAAGAGCCAAGTTGAATCAAATACGACAACACCGACACTTTAACAATCAACTGTTGTTACTAAACTATTACAACTGAGTACAAGACCTCAGCTAAAGGGCTTGTTATTTATGAAGAGGAGCAAGCAACTACACCAACAGTTTCTTCACAACAACCATCACAAGCAAAGATTCAGGACAAGGGTAAAGCAAAAATGATTTTTTAAACCTGAACTGTGAAAAATTGTCAAGAAAGATCAACTCAAGCTTGATGAGGAAGTGGCTCAAAGGTTTCAGTGTGGTATTTGATCGAACACCAGATAAAGGATTGAAAGAGAGCAAAGCTTAAAGCAACATTGCCTTGAAATTCGAAAAGAAACATGGGATGATGATATACATGCAAAGATTGAGGCTGGTCAATTATTAGCTGAAAGATTGCAAGCAAGAGAACAAGAAGAGTTGACCATTGAAGAAAGGGCTACATTGTTTCAACAACTCTTGAGACAATGAAGGGAAACACTTTGCACACAAAAGAGAAAGGAAAAGGAAATGCCCACAACAAAAGTCACAAAGGGAGTTTCATGTCTACTTATTAAAAAACATGGAAGGATGGAGCCTAAAGATTTGAAGGAGCAATCTTTTGCAATATATCAAGAAATTATTTGACAAAGCAATGAAAAGGGTGAATACCTTTGTTGACTACAGAACTGAGTTAGTTGAAGGAAGTTCAGAGAAAGCTAAAGCAGAGATAGCATAAGAGAGCAGTTTAAAGAGAGCAGGAGATGAGCTAGAATAAGAAAGTATTAAGAAGCAGAAGGTGGATGAGGATAAAGATACAATAAAGTTTAAAAGTCTACAAGAAGTCATTCCTGATGAAGAGGAAGTAGAAGTTGATGCTATTCCTTTGGCTACTAAGCCTCCAAGCATTGTTGACTGGAAGATCCACAAAGAAGGAAATAAAAGCTATTACCAAATATTCAAGGCTAATGGAAGTTCAAAGATGTACTTAGTGTTCAGTCATATGCTTAAAAGTTTTAACAAAGAACACTTGGAAAATTTGTACAAGTTGGTAACAACTAAGTATGGATCAACAAGACCAGTAGAGGACTTGGATTTAGTTTTATATGGAGATTTGAAGATAATGTTTGACCCACATGTTGAAGATCAAGTATGGAAAAATCAATCAGACTACAGAGTATTAGAATGGAAGCTATATGATTCATGTGGAGTACATTCATTAAGGAAGCAAAATTATGCACATTCATACCCGTCTATCCATTGAAGGCATTGTCTTGTAGTTTTTTACAAATTTGTCGCCAATCTTAACCATGGTATCCTTGTTGAGCTCGTGTGTTGCATTGTCTGAATCATAATTATTTTAAATGTTATTTTCGGATGTAGGTTTTGTCATAGTTCCTGTCTTAGTTCTCCTGAAACCAAGAATAAATAATCAGTAGGATGTGCCTTTAGGGAAGAGAACACAAGACAGGGAATTGAATACGAACATCGCTACTACTACTGTATCAAGTGATTGATACGCCGTATACAATTGATTTGAATACGCCATATGGGCCTGTTGAAGGTCAGTAAGCCGTATTGATTTTACAGAATACCCCGTATTGTTTGAAAGAACAGATACGTTGTTTAGACTGCAAAGATCAATACACTGTCTGAGTAGAAGGGTTGATACGTCGTATCCAACTGGTGGATACGGCGTATCAGTTGATCTATCAGAACAGGATACTTAGAAAACAAACAATTAGATAATGCGGGAATTTAAACACACAATTAAACACTCAATGCAATTAAATACAAACAGAATTAAATTATGCTAATTAAGGGTTAGAAATACTAATAAAATTAAAGGTTAAACTTTTTCACTCCCCGGCAACGGCGCCAAAAACTTGATGTGCTGTCGTGTAGGGTCAATTTATTGATTACCAAGTTTTAAATTTATATTTAGCCGACTTATCCTAAAACAACACTTTAACGGGCAGTGTACCCGATCGGGTGGAGTTTCGTGGTAAGTAGGGTGTCGAACACTAAGAGCGAGGTCGTTAACCTTATATTCTATCAGTATTTTAATTAATCTAATTAAGTTAATTCTAATTACTTGTTAAACCTATGCTAAACCTAGTTCTAATGATAATGGGGGGTTTTCAGCCTGAGAGACTGGCACAGGTTTTATGGTGACAATAATCAATTCAAAACACAATAAACATGCAAGAAAATAATCAGAAGATAAAAGAGCGGTACAAGCCAAATGATAGAAAACTGTATTAGCCATATTAAATCTGATTAAATGTTGGTTTGTTTGTTTAGTGCAATGATTACTTATCTCGAAGCGGCATATCATTCTTAAGACTTAGGCGGGACATCATCCTAAGACCTAGACACGTTGAATCCTGTCACAATTAATGTTCCGCATAAAGCATCCTTTTAGTTTAATTATAATCTATCTAGGGATTAAAGCAATGGTGATCTTGTTAAACCCCAGCCCATCGGGACTTTACCCACTTACTATTTGACAGTATTTTATATACTGGTAGTTCACTGTTCAAGTCTTTATCAATTAATTAAGAACATACTGGTTGAAACATACGGGTAACCTGCCGGTCTAACTAAGCTCATAATTTAAAGACAAAGATAGAACATTATTTGTGATCCTATTGGTCCAGTAATATAAAACACAATATGGAGAGCTATCCCAATATCTAGTTCACTTGTTAGGCATAACTAGACCCAGTTGAATGATAGGTCACATATTCAAACACGTAGACAAGTATTAGGTGATAAACATAATTAAACTTTCAACGATAAATTAAGAAATCGAGTTTAAAACAAACCAAACATTAAATCTTCATTAAGATGGCTAATACCTGAGGGTATTAGCCCATAACCATTATAATTATACAAGCGTGATCAAATAACCAAGGTAAACTAAACGTTTTACCGAACGATACCAAAAATTAAATGATTACAAGAGTATAGGAATTACACGGTGTCTTCTATGGAATCGTGATCAATGCTTGACCTTTGGTTGCTCTTCTTTTCTTCAGAAAATCGTCTTTTATGTGTATGGTATAGAGAATATGATTTTGCACACTGAAAACTCGTTTTTGAGTCTTATATTTATAGTCTCTGAAAGTTGATAGATACGCTGTATTGAATAAGGTCAATACGGCATATAGGGTGTTTTCCTTGGAGTGCACGCTACGTTTATAATCAATCAGTATATCATTCCCAAATTATATTTATCACCAAATCTTTAGATGCTTATCCAGCTGGATACGACGTATATAGGCAGTAGGATACGCCGTAATAGGAATTGAGAATGCGCGTTTTCTTATGAAGTCCAGGCGTTGATACGCCGTATCTTCTTTTATGGATACGGCGTATTGAGCAGAATTAAGCAATCTTCAAATATCATCGTTTAAGCTCCAAAAAGTGCGCCTTTTAGCATGTCTTCACAAGCCACTCCGTAATTAATGCAATTTACAAGTTTAAGCAATTAAGTAACGATTCTTGCAATAATTATATAAAAGTGAGTAATTTATTCGAGATAAATGATGGTATAAATGTAACGTTATTTGATGTCATCAGCAACATCTTAGATTAGACGTTGGGTGTGTTCTTGAACCAACTAATTGTTTCCCTTCTCCTGTATGTGATGTCGTTATTGTTCTTTTTCCCTTTTATATAGTAATTTGTAGTTTAGCTATGCGGTTTTTCCGTTTTGCGTATCCTAAAAACTGACCTGACAGATCTGAGCGGAGGATAAGGAGATTGAGGCAGATGGTGCTAACTGTCAGCTTGAGGTGATAAGATGCCTCCGAAAGTCAACGTCAACACTGTGAGATGGTAAGATTAAAGACGTTTTTTTATGTATGTAGAGTTTGACAAGAACATTTGTGTTTACTGTTTTGAATTGACATGCAAATTCCATTGATCCTTTTGTGATGTATATAAACCTTCTCTTGGGTTTTTTGCTCATTAGTTTAGGTAGAAATATTAAGAGAGTTGTTTTCATTATTTCCTCATGTATCAGCCGATTTTATTGGGTCCTTATCAGACTGATTGAGACCTTCATCATTTACAGGTAACACAGTTCTTCAATATTGTTTTGCTTTTGTTTCGTGATGCTTGCATAAATGTAAAATAATTTTGATATAAAATTTCAAAACCAGTGGGTTAGACAGATCCTAACAAGGGGGAAAACATTAACACTAAAGTGGGTCCAAACACATTAGGTTGATCCTTTTCCATGTTTAATAGTAACTGATATTGTATTAAATAAGGTTCAAAATGGAAACAAAAGCTACTTTGTGAATCTTAAATTTTCTTTTGTTAAAAATTGACAGGTTTTACATGTTAAATGTGCACCCATTTGACCAGTTTGAACCGTATCGATGTTACTAATTTAAAAGTTGTAACATTCTTATTTTGTCAAGGTACAAAGGATAATATGAGATAAGTTTGGCATTCGACTAAAGTGAGTTAATAATAATTTCCCTCTTTTGTTTTGTAGAGGCAAAACTAGCTACCATCTTAATGGGGATCTTAATCTATTAGGGTGTTCGGTATTTCCAAAGCTGTAATCAAGACACCTGCCCGAATAGGCACAACACCGTTGATCCAAATCTTGATTGCAAGGGTATTTCCAATCACTTCTTGAATATCAACTACAATCAAAACTCCACTGTCCCCTGAAAGAAAAAGTAGAAATACAGTAAAATAAACTCAATGACTCATGAAACTATAAAATGATTAGGCTTATTTTTGTTATGCTCTAAAAATGTAGTTATCAAAAGTCCAACAATATAAGCTTATCCAAACAGTTGATTAGGCTTATTTTTGTTATGCTTGTTTGTTTAAGATTATATGTGAGCTTACTTGGTTTCGGCTGGGCATACATAAGCGTATTATGATATATACCGCCTTTGTGTTTGATTCGCACAAAACGTGCTCGTCGAGTAATAGTATAGTATAGTATTTCCCGTAGGATGTGAAAATTGCTTGAGGACAAACAATAATCAATCTTCCGGAGTCGAAGTCCCAACGAGGTTTGAATTGAAAAATCACGATTATGTTTTCGAAGTATAATGCTTGATTATCTTTTAACGTTTTTGGTTTAAAAACTAATTTTAATACTAAGAAAATAATACTAAAATTATACTAAACAATTAAACTACGAGAATAATGCTAAAAAGATCTAAAAGATTTATAAAACGAAAATGCTTGCTAAGTGACATGAAAAGTTCATTAAGTGTGAATTAAGGTTCATTAACGAATTAATTTCCTTAGAAAAGACAATTATCTCACAACGTTAGTTTAATTTGACAAAAACCTCTTAAAAAGTATAATTTAATTACTATATGGTAGATTGAATATTTCTTTCACCGCTTTTGCCCTTTAAAACATCCAAACTACAAATCTAAATAATCAAAGATTATTAATCAATTAAACCTTTTTCAAATCCACACTTAATTTCCAAATCACAATATCACTTAACAAGCACTAATTAAACTACTCACTACGCATAATGATAAAATAAGCAAAGCAAAATATTTTATACTAAGTCTAACATCAAATGAATGTGAAAATAAAGAAAAAAGGAACCGAATTGGAGAGCCGCAATTAAACGATAACACCCGATTTAATAAGCTAAAAAAATATTTAAATTCTATCTAGCTTATTAAATCCTTAAGCTCCACGCCTCATGAGTTGACCGGTACCAAAAATCTCAAACACAAATTAAATCTGTTAACAATAAAATAGATACAATGCATATTGCAATTTCAGTTAACAGTATTAGCTGGTCCAAATTCTATAAATCCAACCAAACGCAGGCCTAAATACTTAAACGAGTCCAATTAGATCTAACAAGGCCCAAGATAGATTTTAGAATTCAAATGAGAAAATAGAACAGATGGAGTGCCGAGTGACAAAAATAAGCATATCAACTTAAGCTAGTCCTACAACTTTAATAAACTAAACTAGACACAAAACATTTTATCTAAAGCAACCAACGATTAAGCACTTTAATAAACTTTTACGCTTTGTGACTAAATGAAATTTAATAAGCTAAAACGGGTTTTACTTCAAATTAAGTTCAAATAATCATTCCTCATCAATAATAAGCAAACTGATTAAGCACTAATCGCGATCTAAAATATTTAAGCTCATCACGAACCAAATAAGCTCACGGAAATCCAAATACCAAACGACTTATAACCAAATAAGCACTTAAACAAAACAAACTAATATATAAGCTATATAGATAACGGACAAAAGAAATGAACCTATTATAAACTCAAATCTAGATCAAATAACACAAATAACATCAATAAGCATGAAATCAATAGAATAAGCACTTACTAGAAACTAACTATAATAAGTCGAAACTTACATAAGCAATATAAGCTTAGATCTATATCAAATAAGCCACTAAAGAGCTTATTCGAATAGAAGAAATAAGCTGGAAGAGAGAAACTAATTAAGTAATTAGCAACAGCTTATTTGGACATAAGCTAAACCCAATAGCTTATTTAATAGCTTATATTTCGAACCTTATTAAAGAAATAAGTAAACAACACCAATTAGCTAAGGAATAGCTAATTAGTTCCATTACCTATTCGTAATAAGCTGAAAGAATAAGCTGTATAAATAATCTAGAGAAAAGAGCTTATTCCGATAAGCTAAAAGGAAAAGAAAAAGAGATTAAGCCGAAAGGATAAGCACTTTCAAAAAAAACATATATCATTTCAATAACCAAGATCTCTTACAAATAGCTCACTAAATAAGTTGGTACAATAAGCTAGATAACCTTTAAAAAGCTTTTACAAAATTGAAAATTAAGCTAAAAGTCATGAGAAATAAGCTATTATTTTATAATGGCTACAAACTAAGAACTACCTAATTTTTCTAAACTAAAAAGACTCCTCTTTTGCGTTGGATTTACGCTGTATTTAAAGCCCCCCCCCCCTCTCCAATGATTTATGCCTCGGTACCCTATCCTTGGACTGACAGCTCACAACTTTCCCGATCTCCCAACCGATGAGCTTGCGACACGTGCCCTTTTTCATTGCTTCATTTGGATGCATCAAATTGGACTGTTGGATTATTTTTATCTATTGAGAATTAAATTTTGAGAAGTTATACATTTCTCTGCCACGTGTCTTCCATCTATTTGCCCATTTCCTTCGCTAGTGCTCCACCACGTGACTTCATTTTATTTAATTTTTGCTCACATGATCTAACGTCACCATAACTCTTCAAATCAGATTTTATACATTATCAATTGGGCTTGTAGTAGGCTTATTAACAATGGGCTAGCCCAGCCCATTTAAATGGGTTACAGACTGGCCCAATAAGATCTGAGGGTACCGTTGGACTCGTTTTTCCGTGCTCTTTCCAATGGCATGCTCGGTGACTTTTCACGACTTTGTTTTGATTTTGAATATCAGGCACTCTTGATCGCAAAAAACCCGTAAATTACCCGTTTTTGCTCCGTTTTCAATCATTTTTACCTGCAAGACATAAAAATACCAAACAAACATATTTGCAAGATAATTATCCATATTTTAGCATTTTTAGTCTGATTAATAGTGTTTTACGGAGTATAAACGATATGTGTTTTAGCACACATCAGATTCCCCCACACTAAGCCATTGCTGGTCCCACACGCAATGTTAATAAAACAAACCCGGAAATAAATAATTTTATCCCCTTTTAACTTATGACCCCTCACAATCAAACAAGAACAGAAAAGATCCATTAAAAGGTTCAAAAATCATTTAATTCGCAAGCACCCCCGTTTTAACCATTTATTCAATAAAAGATAAAAATTAAGATAATAATTTTTATAAAATTTATTTTTAAAAAAAAGCTTAAGAATAGGAGTTCGTCATCCTTGACTTTTCACAATCCCCAAACTAAGCTTAAAACGAAATCACAGTCAAATATAAGATTAGATGCTAACGCTACTCATAAATGCTAATTGCGTAAGAATAAACTTAACTTTTCGCTCCCTTATTTCTAAATCCTCTACAGATTTTTATTATTATTATTATTGGCGACAAATAAATTAAGGCCTTATTTTTATAAAGTAAACCCGGTTTAGACCATTAATAGTTTGAAATCCTTTCCTAAAGAGACGATATGGTGAGAATAAGATCCACATTAAGATTCTAATTTCGCATGATTTAGGGGTTATCCTTTTTAATTCATCTGAAACAACTCAACTACGAGTCCAGAGACAGAGGCTTTATTTAGATAACCCCGGAGTCGAAATTTGGCTTTATTATTATTATTGCAACATTATTAAACCTTGGTCCTTTAAACAACTAACACATCGGGGGTCCTAACCGACAAGAGCCAGTAGTCTTATTTCGACCTCGGTAAATTCCTCGACCTTTTAGAAGGCTGCAACATCGGTTGTGAGCCGGCAAGATGCAACAAACTTTTATCAGTCTCGGATTATTACTATGTGCCTTATTTTGAAGACTGCCACATCGGTTGTGAGCCGGCAAGAGACAGTAAACTTTTATCAGCCCACAGTTTTTATTATTATTATTATTACCTCCACCCTTTAAACGACTACCACATCGGTTGTGAGTCGGCAAGAGGTAGTGGTCTTATTTCAGCTTCGGTTTATTACATAACTATTATTATAGCCAAATTTCAAGTCCTATGGTCTTTTAACAACTGCCACATCGGTATGCGAGCCGACCATGGTCCAGGAGTCTATTTCCCCACAACACTGACAAAACCTCAATGTGTACCTTAATTTCACCAGAAGGAATCTCTACGAAGTGATTTAAACTAAGAATAGCAAAAACCAAAGTAACTTTATTTATTTAACAAATATATAATGTTTATTAAGCTGGTGGGAGCAAAAAAGCCACAATTAACCTCTATGAGCTCTAAAGAGATCCAACTACTCCACGCTTAGCATCTAACTTATATTTAACTCTATCATTTTTCGTTCTTTGCAAAAATTTAAAGTTAAGCAAACGCTAAGTCTCGAAAGCTAAGGGGAAAGCTAGAGTGAAACACTCGGTCAAGTCAAAAGCTACCTAGTTTTACGGGCCTACTTATTACTAACATTTTTATATTTTCATTATTTTTTTGTTCAAAAATGTCAAGTTTTACCCCCACACTTAAGAATGAAAAAGGCAAATGCAAAAAATTTTAAGTATGAAAGGGGAAACAATTTATATATACATGATCAGGATTGAGGATTCCATAATAAGCAAAAGATCGAAGACCGGATGATTGAAGGATTGAAAACAAGCACGGGTCTTCATGATCTTGAGTAATCCTGCAA
>BQNB010074610.1:2695-31732 GCA_026074375.1 Tanacetum coccineum | reverse complement strand
ACCAGAAGATTTTTGACCTGGCAGAACCTTTGAAAAGTTGACGCGTAAAAACCCAACTTAGACAACTCAGAAAATTCTGAAACAAATCATGGATGTAGCTAATATCATGAAGATTATCCCACGAAACTTTCAAATGCTAATTCGTTATGGTTTGAGAATTAAAAATCAAATACTACAAATGAATTTTTCGAATAGAAATTCCAGATTCGACACTTAATCTTATAAAATCTAAAAATTGACCTTCCCGGCCTCCAATTGACATGAGGCCGGATTTTCCAGAAACTAGATTCATTGAACTTCACTTTAGGCTTAAGAATTATGTCAAAACCAATTTTTATCATTAAGATATACTCCGTTGAACACGACCTAAAATTTTGCCCAGAATTATTAACCATGAAAACTCTATTCAACACCCATTAAAACCAACCCTAGGGTTTCTAATCTTGTAATTTTTTATTAATAACATTCTAAGGTTTCAAAACATGTAAGTAAACCATTTTAAATTAGATTAACCCTAGAGAAATTGAAAAGAATATAAACACTCTATTTCTTACAATCTTTTAGGTTTTATATGAAAACTTTTGCATATGAAATCATGGTGACGCAAGAATGAAACAAATTAAGACTTACCTATGGAATGAGGGAGGAGTACAAATCAAACACCAAGAACACACCAAAGATTGAAGATCAAACCACACCAAGATTACTCAAAACACCTAAACCTTCTTCTTGCTTGAAACTTTGATGGAGGAATACACAAAATTATGGAGTAAGAATTTTTTTTTTTAAGAGAATACTGTATATGGGAGAGAGGGGGCCGGTTTATAGAGAGAAAAAGGGAAGAGAAAGACAAAAATTACTTGTTTGCAAATTAAAAGATTTATTCCTTTTTTAATTACACTCTTTTCCCTAATTAAGTTAGTCTTCAAAATTAAAAGATTTTGGTGTATCAACACCTATAGGGGGCGGATTTATGAAGCAAAGGGGGGAACAAAATGATTTTTTTCCTATTTTGAAGATTACACAAAATACTTGCTAAAACCTTTTAATGTTTATCCCTTAAAATAGGTTCTTTTAACAAAGGAAAGTAAATATACAAAATAATCAAATTACAAGATATATTATTTTATTTTATTTTAAATGGCCGGCCATAATATATATATATGTATATATATATATATATATATATATATATATATATATATATATATATATATATATATATATATATTATATATTTTTTAAACAAATACCTTATGTTATATCCTTATAATTTCCAAAAATTATAACCTAATGTTTCAATCTCAATTGCTTATTAATAAACTTTAGGTTATATTTAAAATTACCAATATAAAATGAAATTTAAATTTTTGGGTTTTACAACTCTTCCCTTCTAAAAAGAAAATTTTGTCCTCGAAATTAAAATAGGTAGATGAATTCAAGGTTATTCGGATTATCAAAGATGACACGATTGGTAGGACAAACGATGGGGCGCAATGAACAGTCAACCAATTCATACCAAGACTAATATCGAAGTTACTCAGTTCTAAGGGAAGCAAATTAGCAAAACGAATCTTATCATCAAAATGAAGCGGACAGTTCTGATATTCGTGGTCAGACTTTTCATAGGCGTAGATATCGATAAAATATAATTAAGTAGCGTAGGGAAGATGCTAAGGTGTTTAATAAATGAGACAGAAACCACAGAATGTGTTGCACCCGCATCAAATAAGACAAAAAAACAGCATGATCATTCAAGAAGAGGATTTCCCGAAACAGTACCTGAAGAGTTAGCCGCCTGATCCTTGGTCAAAGAAAATACTCGGTCAACGAATGAAACAGCGAAGACAATTTAGAGTTAAGATCAAAATACGAAAGGAAGCGATCATATCAAAAGGAAACCTAATGTCTACCCAATCCTCACAGGTCATAACCTAGGTTCTACAGGGCGTAACCTCGCTTTGATGCCATAATTGTAACATCCCGCTCCGATAAAGAGACAAAGAGTTACATTATGGTGTCATATCAGAACATATAAACGCAAGCGGAAGACTTTATTAATTTAAAATACCAATTCATGAAACAAAATGACCTCCAAAAGTATTAAATTCTAACAAAGCCAAATGAAAGAAATCTTAAAAAGAAAATGTCTCAAAACATAAATCTAAATCAAAAGGGTTCTTCTAAAGATGGGTCGTCTAAAAGCTCCTACTCTCAACACTCATATCCCAGCTTCCCGCTTAGTACCTGTCGCAGGAAAGAAAACACAGCTGAGCTAACGCTCAATGAATAGATATAATAATAATAACGGTAATAAAATGAAGGAATGAACGAGATGGATCACGAGAACTTGCCAAAAAAATGCCAAATGATATATATAGAATAATGAATAGGAATAGAGTAATCAAAGGAAATGCCCACGAGCCCAAGCAAATGTCTAAAGCATGCCACATGCTTAGACCCTAAACAAATAATTAGATAGTCATAATCAAATGTACACAGGTATGCATTCCCTGATGTACAAAATGTTATATGGGGTGTATTGCATGTAACATCCGAGAATTTTCGAAATTTTGAATGACGATTTCAACCTTTGACTTTTAGGGTCTGACTTGACTTTTTGACTTTTGGTCTTTTATTTTCACATAAAAGCGATTATCGTGAAACCGGTAATTTATCAAAGACGAGCAGCTAAATCACGTTTTCATTATTCGGACTCTAAAGCAATTTGATGTAAAACGACATTCCTGACAACTTTTTAGTTTTGACCGAGACCCGAAAACAGTCAGAAAGTGACTGAAATGCCCTCGCAAGATTTAGAAACGGGAAAATAATTAAATTACATTTAATTATTATTTTTATTAAATAAATTTTTTTAATAAATTAGTCATCATTTTATTCGAAAACGTTTGTCGATAACGCGAATATATGGGTTAGAAATTTACTTTTGTTTTCATTTCGGACGAGACGTAACCGGTTCACAAAATGAATAACAGATATTTTATTAAATGTTATAAAATATTTATGAAACATTATCAAGTAAATACTCATTTTTATCAGAAAAATGAATTGGAAAACAATGGCGCAAGTTTCGTGCGTTGATTCATCCGTTAAGTCGCTCAGATAAGACCCGAACCGCTTTTTATCAAAACTATACTAAAAAGTTACAAAATGAACCCCAATCTATTTTAACTTGTCACTTTAGTTATATAATATATATATATATATATATATAGATATCATTAACATTTCCGGCAGCCACCACTGCCCAGCCGCCGGCCACCATCAGCCGCCGCCGGAAAACTTTTCCGGCAGACTCTTCCGACCGAATCCAAAAATGCTCCTCATCTCCGGATCTATCCGATCCACTTCACCACTCGCCGCCACGCGCCATTTTTCCCCTCCCCCTCTCCGACAGCCGCAACCCATCACCACCATCATCATCATACCACCACTATGATCATTATACCACCATCATTATCACCACAGCCGTCACCCAAAAAGGGTGCGTGTGGTTTTCAGCCGCACCGTAGGGTGCATTGGGTTTGGGTTATAAGCCACCAAGGGTGCGTGTGGGTTAGCATAAACACCAAAAGGGTGTTTGTTTCGTTCGGGTTGTAAAACCACCCGAAAAGGGTGTGCGTGGTTTATTAAAACAGAAAAGGGTGCGTGTGGGTTTTGCTAGCCGCCACGAAGGGCGTGTTTGTTTCGGTGGTAAAACACCACCACCGCCACCCTATCACCCCCACCAACGGGTGCGTTTGGTTTTCTTACATGCACAAGGGTGTGTTTGGTTTAAGGGACAACAGCTAGGGGTGTTTGTTTTGGTCCGCTGGTCAGCCACGCACAAGGGTGCGTGTGGGTGTCTCAGCCACGCACAAGGGTGCGTTCGGTTGTGGTAGTAACACCATCAAGAGTGCGTTTGGTTATTTTGTTCGCACCACAAGGATGCGTGGGGTGTCGAGTCGAACCACCAGCCAAGTGTGGGTTTGGTATATCAATAACAGACGAGGGGTGTTTGTTTTATGGGTTATCGCAGAAAAGGGTGCCTCGGGTTTGGGTTGGTTTGGGTTTCGGGTAAGCCGCAAAGGGTGCGGTCGGGTTGTGGGTTAACCGAGGGGTGCGGTCGTGTTGTGGGTTAACAACCGACGACGGGGTGTCGGGTTAGGCTGTGGGACAGCCGGGGCGTGGCGTTGGGTTGTTTGGGTCTGTTTGGTTTGCAACGGAAAAGTTGCGTTTCTGATATTGTGACACCGAACGGGTGCGTTTGATTGTGTTCTACAACCAGACAAAGGGTCGTGGCCGAGATCGTTGTCAGATTCGGCTTTGTGATTTATTTTGATTATAGTTGTCGTGGTCTTTGATCAAGGAGATATTTATAGCCCCACGTTTTACTTGTTTTACATAAATTTTGGGTGAGAACGATGCTTGTGCAAATCTGTTTGCAAACTAAATTACATGGTCGATTTCATACGTGTTTACATGAATGCTTACACAAACTCATTTACAAGGTTGATTACCTGTTTGTTTACATACTCATTTTATATCTCGCGAGGAGATACAAATACTTGTCGTAAATTTTATGAACGAAACACATACTATACTTTTAATGTTATAAAGGATTAGCTTAGGTTGCATGAACTGTAAATCACTTGGAGGGTGAGTCACAGAAAGTTAATGAAATAAGATCTATTCGTGATTGATCAATCCCCGTTCGGGTGAATAGCTATCACTCAGGAAAACGAAGACTTGTTATACATGTCGGAACACCATTGGCGTGACCTACAGTGGCCTACGACACATACACACGGATTTTCATTACTGTCTGGCCCGGGAAGTGTTCTTGGAGGGGACACCTGTGATGAGGAACAAAAGGGTTTTCATTAATGTGCCAGGTGTCTAGAAGGGGGACAACATACGATGGGTACAATTTACTGTGCTTGAAATGCCTTGAATAAAGTGGCATACATACAAGTCTACGTCACAGTTTCATGAACTTAGAGTAATGGTAATCATGGTTTTATACACACTTGAACATTTACGTTGCCCGGAATAAAGTGGTAATACATACTTTGGACAATTGCGGTCAAATTATCATACTTACATTTTTTAAGGACATTTAAAGATTTAAATGGTCATACACACTTTACAGAACCTTGGTTCAACATTTATACTTAAACAAATCTATGAACTCGCCAACTTTAATGTTGACACTTTTAAGCATGTTTTTCTCAGGTGAATTAGACGCTTGGATTGTTTGATGTGCATTGGAGTATTTACATTCAAGTTTTTCATGGTGATGCAATTAAGGGACAACTATTATTTTGATTTCAGAAAATCAACGAGATCGTTTTACAAATGACATATTTAGAGGTCGTTCTCTTGTATCTAGCGTTGTGTATTATGAAGTAGCACCCCATGTGGTATTCCGCTGCGTTGTGATTTTTGGGGGTGTTATATTGCACACACACAACCATTCACCTGAACTGAACAGAACAAAGTACTTAGGATTCATCCATAAGCTCCCTGCAAAACAAAGTTATATCCATAAACACAAGCACTATGGCGAGTGTACGAACATATATAATCAATCATAATAAGTGCACATACAAAAGGGAACGCCGTGGACTAATCACACCGCCACAGATAGTGTCATGCCATTGGTGCATCAATGACATGGTCATGGTACCTCCATGACTAGATACAAATAGCTCGGGCAAAGATTTAAGCAAAAGATATAAGTGAACAAGATACTGATAATCAAATCAAGATAACGGATCTAATCTCATATTTAAACAAGGATCAACATAATCATAATTGCGAATATCAAATCAAACGGATTATCAATGAATATCAAATGGATCATGAGAACGGATAGCAAATCAAAAGAATATCAAAAGAATATCGAATAGATCAAGTAGCTAAACAATTGAGAACGAAGTGTCCTTAGTAAAAGGACGGAATATCTGTACGAATAACAGAACGGACTAAAGAACCTATAAATCGTAACAATAGTAAAGAGAGGTATGTATCAAGAATATCTGTACCTTAACGAATAAGCAATCGGAGAAAAATGAAAAGATCATAACACCTTCACCAAATCTACAAGAATCCATGATTACATATTGTTATCTATCTCATTTCATAAGTTTATTACTTGATCTTACTGAATATAGAGTTTACTTGACTTAATTATGTTTTTCAAAAAATTTGGATTTTAACTACTTATTTAAGGTAAGTTTCCATACATAAATGACCCATAAAAATATCCTCTAAATTTACACCAAAAATCACAGAGGTTCCCACACATGTCTAATACACTCATGATCATTAGTTTAATTTATTTTCATGTTTAAGTATCCTTTTGACCCTTGTTACCCAAAACAGACCCGAATTTTGACCTGGCAGAACATTTGAAAAGTTAACGCGTAAAAACACAACTTAGACAACTCAAAAAATTCTGAAAGAAATCATGGATGTAGCTAATATTATGAAGATTATCCCACGAAAAATTCAAAGTCTAATTCGTTATGGTTTGAGAATTAAAAATCAAATACTACAACTGAATTTTTCGAATAGAAATTCCAGATTCGACACTTAATCTTATAAAATCTAAAAATTGACCTTCCCGACCTCCAATTGACATGAGGTCTCATTTTCCAGAAACTAGATTCATTGAACTTTACTTTATGCTCAAGAATTATGTCAAAACCAATTTTTATCATTAAGATATACTCCGTTGAACACGACCTAAAATTCTGCCTAGGATTATTAACCATGAAAACTCTATTCAACACCCATTAAAACCAACCCTAGGGTTTCTAATCTTGTAATTTTTTATTAACAACATCATTAATAACATTCTAGGGTTTCAAAACATGTAATTAAACCATTTTAAATTAGATAACCCCTAGAGAAATTGACAAGAATATAAACACTCAATTTCTACAATCTTTTAGGATTTATATGAAAACTTTTGCATATGAAATCATGGTGACACAAGAATGAAACAATTTAAGACTTACCTATGGAATGAGGGAGGAGTACAAATCAAACACCAAGAACACACCAAAATTACGACAACCACACCAAAATTACTCAAAATCACCTAAACCTTCTTCTGCATTGAAACTTTTGATGGAAATACACAAAATTATATAAGATTTTTTTTTGGAGAGAATATTAGTATATGGTGAGAAGGGGCCGTTTTATAGAGAGAAAAGGGAAGAGAAGACAAAAATACATGTTTGCAAATTAAAAGATCTTTTTCCCATTTAAATTACACTCTTTTCCCTAATAAGTTAGTCTTTAAAATTATAAGATTTTTAGTGTATCCAACACCTATAGGGGGACGGATTTATAAAGGCAAAGGGGGGGGGGTAACAAAATGATTTTTTTCGATTTAAGATACACAAAATACTTCTAAAACTTTTTAATGTTTATCCCTTTTAAATAGTTTTTTTAACAAAGAAAGTAAATTATATCAAAAAATCAAATTACAAGATAGATTATTTCCTTTTTTTTAAATGGCCGCCAATTATATATATATATTATATATATATATAGTATAGAAATAAATATATATATATATATATATATATATATATATATATATATATATATATATATATATATATTAAACAAATACCTTATGTTATATCCTTATAATTTCCAAAAATTATAACCTAAGGTTTCAATCTCAATTGCTTATTAATAAACTTTAGGTTATATTCAAAATTACCAATATAAAATAAAATTCAAATTTTTGGGTTTTACACTTTTGGAGCTTCACATATCAATAACGACATACCTCGAGAGGAGAAAGACCGAGAAGTTCACGCCCTTGCTTATTAAATATTTACGTGCTTTGAAATGCCCGTGTATGACTAGGAGCTAGCGTTAGTGTTATGCCTCTATTGACCTACCTTAACTTAGGATTAGGCGAATTAGCTCATACTAGGTTGACAGTAGAATTAGCAGACAGGACTGTGAAATATCCAAAAGGAATTGTTGCTAGTACTTAGTGGGAAACAATTTGTTTTCCATAAACAGTATAATTCTGAGATGTCCGAGATATCAAAGATGCCCTTGATCCCAGGATACATTTTTGTCTACCGCCCGTGCATTAGAATTGATGATTATAAAAGACATACAACTTTAAGATTTGGGGAAAAAAGATATTTTCAAAAGTGTTAAACCTGCTAGTAATTTAATTAAGAGGACCTACATGCTAAGTTTATAGAAATAATGGAACTTGATGTAGAAGATAGCGGCTAATGGAAGAGACGTTGTGTTAATAGATCCATTATACCTTTCTGAAGATAATCGAACTAAATGATCTTAATGAACCATTTGAGCTTAGGAGAAATCAAGGTGATGATTTAATGCCCACCATTAAGGAAGGTGAGGTAATTGAGGAATTTAGAACTAGGAATGAAGATCTTGATACTGGAATTAATGGTTACCCTAATTATTGTGACTCTGATAAGAAGATCTATATATATTATGCTCACAACTTAAAGTTTTCATGCATGATAGGATTTGAATTTACACACGTCAACTTCTTCACGTTATTATACGTCAATGCGATGTCAAAAAAGTTTCATAACTCAATAATGAAAGATAAGATGGTGTACAAAGGGGATAATGTTGTAGGAGCCTTAATGAATGTGCCTATTTTTGTTGGAACCTTTTCCGTTATGACTGACTTTACAGTTTTGGAAGATATGGATGCTTATCGTGATAAAGGAATGGGTGATGTTATTTTTGGTGAACCGTTCTTAAGAGAAGTTGGAATTAAAGCAAGACGGTTTGAAGGGATGATTACCCTTTACAAAGGTGATGATGAAGTAACTTACCAAATGGTGCGATCACATCCGAGGTTTAAAAACCACACTAATAAGCAATGCAACAAGATCCCACCATTATTGAAGGTAAGTGAGAAAGATGATAAGAATGGAATCTCGAATGCATACCAAAAGCTTAAGGGATTCTACAAAGGAGTTTTGAATCTAGGACCTAATTACATTCGAAATGCGAAGACGGAATAATGGCTCACATGCGGGCACATTAGCGTGCATGAGATGGAATGAAAAGAAGCTGAAGAAAAGTCTAACTTAAAGACTTCACTGTAAACAAAAGTGCTTCTCGGGAGACAACCCAGAATGTTATTTAATTTTATCAAGTCTGTCTTCCCAGACATCAATACGGCGTATCCACTCCATACCATACGGCGTATTGATTGTCTGGACGTTATCAGTCTTTATTTTTTATTGCACTTTAAAAACATTATTGTCAGTTCTGGAATACGGCGTATTCACTAACCTGATACGTCGTATCCACCAAAACTGACTCGTATTTGTTTAGTTTAATTTAAATTAACCGTAGGTACCAAGATAGGAATGCACATGTTTTTCCTATATTCTATACAGGACCTCGAGAAAGAAATATCGACGAAGTTGGTGGAATGCATATTTTCTGGAATTCTATATGTGTGCTGCTTGTGCTAGGATTCAGACGCTTTTTCAGCACACAATCTTGCTCATAAACGCAACTTGGAGAATCTACTGAGCAAATATCAGGGGAGTTTCTCATTCTAATTCTTTTTAATTCCCATACTTAATGTTTTATATATACAACGAGGACGTTTTATAATTCAAGTGGGTGATGGAATTAGAATGTTTACTTGTCCTGTTTTTCACACTAAAATGCTTAAATTATGCTCAAATTTAAAAAAAATCAAGCATACTTTTGTGAAATTACATGTTACATAACCCGCACATAATAACCCTTGTTAGATATTGTGAGAATTTAGCCTTTCTGTTTCCAAATGTTTACCCAAATTCCACAAATTATGAGTGTGTCGGTGATGTTGTAGACTTTAGAACTTGGCTTGGTATATCTAATCGAGACCGCAATAATGTGTATTATGGATTTAATTAGAGTAACTTGTTTAAATTGGTAAATTTTAGGATTACACCCAAATCGCCTTTACATGTTGCTTATTAACTAACTACACCGTTAACCTCCCGTTTAAACCTTTTTCCACTCTCATCTTTAGAGTGATGATCCATTAGAAAAAATAGTAGAGTCAATCCTTTAGGAATTACACCAACTATTTGTTTTGTTACACCCTTACACCTTAACCTACCCTGTTAGATTAAGTTTAATTTACAGTTGCTAGTTGTTTAAAGTGTAAAGTTTGTATTTCCCGAGTCTTGTGTCAATTTCTGTCTTTGGTGAGGTTGGAAATTTGCACATTGCAAATGGGAATTAGTAGTCAAAACTCATATGATTTTACTACCGTCATAATTAATGGTGAAACCGAAGAACGAAGAACTACCGAAGAAATTATACGGAATTATTATGATCGTGAAGATGGTGAAACTACACCGAGATTTGAAGTATAGTTATGAAAAAATTGAAAAAATGAGAAAAATACAAAAAGAGTAAGAAAGAAAGTTTGAAGATAATCGTTTCGCAAAGGAATTACACGAAGGATCGATTATTCGTTGATACGTCTAAAAAATCAACGATGTAGAGTATTATACAAAGTGGAAGATATCGCCACTTACCTTGTAGAGTATGTAAGGTTTTGGGATGATTGGGAAGTTGACCGTTACGGGAACGCCAATTAGGTTGTTGTTTTTTATCAATGATCAAGACGTTGTAAATAGTTGTGTCTTTATCATGGTAACGGTCGGGAAAAAGTGTCTAGCAACTTGTACTTTAGGCTTAATCTATTTGTTTCTTGATTTTTATTTAACAACAATTTACTTCTCGCTCACCTAATGATTAGCCGTTGGTTTTACGCGAATGAGGACTTGTTCGAGCGTGCATGTCTATTCCGTCGTTACGGCCATGTATGTGTGCTTCAGCTGCCTTGTTGGAGTGGTACTTCTGGTGAAGGATTGTAGAATGATCAACCGTAAGCCTTTCCATACACAAACCCATATTTACCTTTATAAACTTGTTACTCCTTAGATTTAGTGGTGGAAATATGTATCCTTTCTAAGCTTACGCTAGAATACTCGTCACGACCGAGCAATTGAGCGAATTAGTTACATGTTACCACATAGATTAGTTGAGTGATTTGAGTGCTTTCATCTTCCTATTTCGTGAGGTGTTTGGTTGTGTACTTGTGATAGATCAAATAAATGCTTTAAACGGAAAATATCCTTAGGGATACATTTTTATAAACTTATAAAGGCTACTTGAGGACAAGTAGGATTCAAGTGGGGGATATTTAATGACATCAAATAATGTCTATTTTATAGCGTCATTTATCCCATGTTATTAACCCATTTTGTATAGTTATTGCAAAGAATTGTTACTTAATCGTTTACATTTGAGAATTGCAGTAATTATGGAGTAATTGGTGAAAGTTAGCAAAAGGCGCGCATTCTGGAGCTTAAATGAAGATATTTTGAATATTACTATTCTAAAGACCAATACGTCGTATCCATCAAGAAAGATACGGCGTATTCGTGCCTGCACTCACCAAAGACCACAAAGGAAAGAAGATCAAAACGCCGTATCCAAAAGAAGTCAATACGCCGTATAGAAGATATAGTATGTGAGTATTCTGGAAGATATCAAACGTGGTCCCTACTCCAAGAAACTCCAATACACTGTATCTAATCCCTTGGATACGCCGTATCGAACCGACTTCCAGACCCTATAAATACAAAACTCAAAAAGGAGTTTTAAGGATGCTAAATCATATTCTCGATACCTAAACCATAAAAGTCAATTTTCAAAGGAGAAAAAGAGCAGAAGAGGTCGAGCAACGTTATCAATTCCATATGAGACATCGTGTAATTCCATATACTTTAGTAATCGTTTAGTTTTTGGTATCATTCGTTAACTCGGTTAGTTTACCTTGGCTAAATAATTACTCTTGTATTTATTATGACGTTTGAAGGCTAATACCTTTGGGTATTAACCATTATTATGAAGATCTGAATGTTTGGTATTTGTTTATCTCGATTTCTTGATTTATCGTTGAATGCTTCTTTATGTTTATTAATTTATACTTGTTTACGCGCTTTTGTATACGACCTATAATTTAATTGGATCTAGTGATACAAACCAAGTAGATCTAGAGTCTGGGATAGCTCTCCATATATTTACACATCTAGAATCATAGGATCATAAATATTGTCCTTCTAAGTCTGTGTCTAGGATACGCTTCAGGCTTAACCAGTTAATTGGATATCGCCAACGGTTTATTGATCGTGTTGACTAGTAGGTGACCTAGATAATTCAACAAGTAACGTTCTGATTCCATTGGATAGTTGGACAAGTGGACTACTAGTGTATAAATTACCATTAAGCGGTAAGTGGGTAAAGTCTCTATGAGCTAGGGTTTAACAAGATCACCATTGCCTTAATCCCTAAGATAGATTATAATCAGCAAATAAGGATGCTTTATGCGGATGCTTTAACTGTGACAGAATTAATGTGTCTAGGTCTTAGGATGATGTAACGCCTAAGTCTTAAGAATGATATGCCATCTCGAGAGAAGAAATCATTGCACTTAATAAACAAACCAACTTTCTAATCGGATTAATAATGGTTAATACAGTTTTCTTATATTTGGCTCGGCCGCTCTTTGATCTTCTGTTAATTTGCTTGTGTAGGTTAAAGTGTCTTGAATTGATTGTAGTCACCAACCAAAACCGTACCAGTCTCTCAGGTTGAAAACCCCCATTTTCCTGTTAGAATTAGGATTAAGACTGACATAGGTTTAGAATAGGATAGAATTAACATAGATTAGATAACCAAGATATTAATTAAATTGATAGATTTAACCTCGCTTCAAATGTTCGACACCCTACTTACCACGAAAATACTACCGATCATACATTGCCCGTTAAAGTGTTGTTTTTGGTTTAGTCGGCAAAATATAAATTTAATACTTGAATCAATAAAATATACACCACACAAAGACACGTCAATCATCTACCAAATGGATGTGAAGACTGCATTTCTGAATGGCGGGCTGAAAGAAGAAGTCTACGTCAGTCAACCCGAGGGATTTTTTGATCCAGATCATCCTACACACGTCTATCATCTGAAGAAGACTCTTTATGGCTTAAAGCAGGCTCCACGGGCATGGTACAACAGATTATTAATGTTTTTTCTAGAAAACAAGTTCTCCAAGGGTTTAGTGGATCCTACGTTATTCACTCGGAAAACAGGCAAACATATTCTTCTCGTTCAAATTTACATAGATGATATTATATTTGCCTCAACTGATACTAAAGCTTGTGACATGTTTTCAAAAGAGATGAGTTCAAAATTTCAGATGTCAATGATGGGACAAATGTCGTTTTTCTTAGGATTACAAGTTTCTCAAAGTCCCGAATGTATCTTTATTAACCAATCAAAATATGCTCTTGAAATTTTAATGAAATATGGAATGGATACATCTGACCCTGTAGATACACCAATGGTAGATCGATCAAAACTAGATGAGGACCCCTTAGGGATTCCAGTTGACTAGACTCAGTTTCGAGGTATGGTCGGCTCATTAATGTACCTCACCGCCAGTAGACCAGACCTTGTATTTGTCATGTGCATGTGTGCTAGGTATCAGGATAAGCCTACCAAAAAGCACCTTAAAGCAATTAAGCGGGTCTTTCGGTACCTCCGAGGAACCATTAACATCGGTCTTTAGTATCTGAAGGACACCGCTATGGCACAACGGCTTATGCAGATGCAGATCTTGCAGATTATCATGATACCCACAGAAGTACGTCGAGAAGTGCTCAATTTTTAGGAGACAAATTAGTGAGCTGGTCATCGAAGAAGCAGAAAAGCACTGTTATCTCAACCACAGAGGCTGAATACATTGCTATGTCTAGATGTTGTGCTCAAATCCTTTAGATGCGATCACATCTAACGAACTACGGCTTTGCATTCAATAATATACCTCTATATTGTGATAACAAAAGTGTTATCGCTCTCTGCTGCAACAATGTCCAGCACTCCCGATCAAAGCACATCGACATACGTCACTATTTCATACGTGAGCAAGTGGAGAATGGCGTGGTTGAACTTTATTTGTGACGACGAATTATAAACTTGCAGACATATTCACAAAGGCATTACCAAGAGAGCGGTTTGAATTTCTACTCCCGCGACTTGGAATGAAGAGTATGACTCCAGAAACTCTTAAACGTATTCATGAAGAAGAGGATGAGTAAAGGAAGGTCTTCATGTATCATATGTACATATTTAAAACCAAAAAGAAAAATACAAAAATATAAAACCTACAAAAACCATAAAAATCATAAAATAGAAAATACCAAAAAATATTTTTCAAGTCATGTCTTCTGAAAATCGATAATATTTACGGACCTAGAAATGTCATTCAATAATGACACGGGTCTTTAAATAAAGTTCGAGCAGAAGTTCAAACCTTTTAAAACATGTCTTTATGGCTTGCAGTTATTTCAGACTGCAACCCGCTTTTCAATCTGAGGAAAGCATGTCTCCCAAAAGATAGTTGTTCCTAACAACGGGTAATTAATTTTCTCGGGCATGGATTACTTCATATCCATGCATCATAGGTTATGAATACTTTGTACATAACCCTAGCTGGTTTAAAAGAGTAATGTACGTTTCAGTGCGTTATTTCTTCTTAAAGAAGAGAAGTCTTCTTTTTAACCAGATAATTTTTTCTTAATTGATTCTTCAAAATTATTTGTGTTAACCACGGTGGAAAAAGTATTGTTGAAAATTAATCAGTTTGTGCTTTTACAATAAATTTGTTCACTCAAACAACGACTACAACTCTTTAACTAGAACACAAGTCATTGTTTGAGGGGGAGAGTGATTTCAAAATTATTTCATCAAACGGGTTTCTAAAACATCACACAATTAATGGAAAAGGTTTGTGTATTTGAAAGGGGATATAATTTGAGGGGGAGTTAATTAATTTTATCTCAAAGGGCCAAATTCATTAATAGTTAGAAAGTATAGGGACTTAGGTGCAATTTGCTACTTGTTTCCTAGCTTTGTTAAACTACAAGGACTAATTGTGTCATTTATCAAAATTAATTTAACCTTAGATATACATAAAACCGAAAATAAAAGATGCTAGAAAAACCAAGGACTAAATCTGCCAAATCGAAAAGTAGGGGTATAAATAGGCAGCGGTTTGATCCTCTTGGACAAACCTTCACAAATCCAGTCAAACTTATAAAAACACACACACCCATGCAAACCGCCACCTCGAATCGCCACACTCCATTCCTTGATTTCCTGTGATTCTCTTGCTAAGGTAACTCGAAAACTCCGTTCAATACAGTTAGATGATACCTTAGGATAAAGGAATCGTGTCAAAACACATTAAAACGAGTAGAATCTCTAGATATATACCTAGGGCTTTCGAAAATTAAAATTTTGTTAGGTAATGTAAATTGAATGCTGGGGTAGATGCGTTTAGGGCTGTTAAACACTCGAACATGAATAATTTTTCTCGCGTTTTTGATCAAAATCAATTAGAGTGTTTGGTTGTGTGTTTTTAGTGCTGGGATGTGTTCCTTAGGCCTATATGATGATGTTTTGATGTTTAGTTTCAATCTCCAATCACTTTTATGCATGATATGATAATTTTCGTCAGATTGTTGACTTTAGAAAGTCAACAGAGGTTTGGTTGTAGTTGTAAACTATTTGAATGTGCTAAGTTGCTGTTGTGATGTCAAAAATAGTGTAGCTAATCAAGATTGCATGCCCCCCTTAGGAATTTCAATGAAATAGTGGCTTAAATGATTGACTAAGGCTCGTTGTTGATGTGATATGAATTCTTAGGGTGTTTCAGATGCTTCCTAGGAGATTAAAAATGGATTAGATGCCTTGGATTAATGTTTGTGGTTAGCCAAAATGATGAAAATTAAGGTTTAAGTTTTGTATTCATCATAGCGGTTTGCGTTTATGGTTAAGTTTCTAGGTAACGGTTTACTTAGGTTATTCTAAGCAGCGGTTAGCCTATTCTTAGTAGCGGTTTGCTATATATTTTAATATTTTAACAAAGCAGGGAAACCGCTGCATGGAAGCGGTTTGGAAGATTATTCTTTTAATATTAAAATAGTCAAACCTCTATTTTGAATTTTTTTTCAAACGGCAGCGGTTTGATTAATACTAATAAAATATTCATAGCAGTTTGGTCACAGCGGTTTAAGGAAAAATATTTTTTTTATTACTGATATTTAATTCGTAGCAGTTTGTCAATCAACATTACTCAGCGGTTTGTCCAAACCTCCATGTGTCGGTTTGGTGAAACGCTTAGCAGCGATTTGCTCAAACCCTTCACGGTGGTTTGGTGTCCTATTACACGGCAGTTTATTCAAACCACTATGTGGCGGTTTGGTAACCTGCTACACGGCGGTTTACCTAAACCATCATATGGCGGTTTGGTAAACTGTTGGGCAGCGGTTTGGGCCAAACTCCTATGACTTGGCCCATTAAGCCTATTAACCACTTAAGGCCATTTCCAAAGGCCTAATTACATAGCTAACTCCTATCCGAGCTTAGTTAACTTGTGATTGAGCTTGTCGGATACTTTCTGGACCTTGACCAACGTTGACCACTATTGACTATTGGAGTTACTAAAGCCAATGACTAATGACTCAATGTGAAATATCTCATCAAACCTGAGTTAATCATAACCTAATCAAACATGGTATGGCAAATCATACACAAGGCTAATATTCTCGTCTAACATCAAATATCTGCTATTTTGTCTATCTTTGTTGATATTCTTAAGTAGATAAGATGGCTGAAGAGAATGTTTCCGCTCCTGCTCCTACAAGATCCGACGAACATATTCTTCCTTTCAATGCATGGTTACCAGTTGGAAAGGACAATCTCCTCTTGGATCTACAAAAATTGCAAAAGAATCTTATCTTCTGCATCTCAGTTGACATTCTCCATAACATAAATTTCTTTAGAGCATTCATTACATCAGCAAATGTTCCAACTATCTACATACAACAGTTATGGAATGCCCTTGTACAGGATGCAAAGACTAGGGTATACAGATTCCAACTGGATGAACAGTGGTTTACTCTTAATGCTGATCTTTTCCGTAAGGCTTTGGAGATTACCCTTGTAGACTCAGCTCATCCATTTGAGTCACCTCCAGCTGGTTATCAGGTTATGGACTTTGTGAACGAACTGGGCTACCCAGAAGAAATTCACTTTGTTTCCAAGATACACGTGAACAACTTATATCAACCATGGAGAGCTATTATGTCTTTGATCAACCAGTGCTTAACAGGGAAGACTTCTGCCGATGACAAACCCAGACACCCTTTTCTTCAAATGTTGTGGGGTATTGTCACAAGATCCAATGTTGACTATGAAGAACTTCTATGGGAAGAGTTTGTACAAGCGATCCAAACTTTTTTTACTCATCGGGCCAATCTTAATATTCCTACCAAGAAGCCAACGCCTCACGTCATTCTTTCTGCCGGTTCACAAAGCTTATAATATATTATTTGGGGAACAGACACAACATTCACAGAAGACTTGTGTTTCCTGTTCACGTTATGGGAGATAACTTTTATCTTGGTAATCTCAAGTTCGTCCCCAAAGGCGAAAAGGATGAAGTTTTTAGAAAGCCTATTCTACAAGAGTTTATTACGAAAGCCATTCAAAAGTCACCATACCACCAACAATATTTGGAAATGGTTGCTCGTAAACCCACAGCTAAAGAGAGTGGACAGAAGAAGACAGCTTCTAAAGCTGACAAGCCTAAAAAGCCTACATCTGCCAAACAGCCTGCACCTGCAAAATAGTCTAAGCCTGTAAAAGAGTGTAAGCCTGTAAAAGAGAAACAATCCAAGCCAAATCCCTCAAAGAAAATCCGTAAGGGTAAAGTGATGAAAGTTTGCAAGGGAAAGAGGTCTGATCATCGTGTTGATGAAGAACCCCAACCAACTCCTGAAATTCCAGAGGAAGATGATAAATACAATCTTCAAAGAGGTATTCAGATAAGTTTAGAATCTTTTCAAGCACCCGTTGGCAGAGTGGCTATTCATGAACCTGCCTCAAGTATCACCCAAAGACTCCCAGTAGTTGAAGGTAAGGGGAAAGGCATTGCTACAGATGAACAAGCTGCACAATCACTTCTCGACCTGCAAAAGCCAAAAAAGCGAAGTACCACGGATCAATACATATTTCAAAGGCGGATTCCAGTAACTCAAGATGCATCTACTGGAACCTCTACACAACCTCAGGATGATACATCCACAAATGTGGTCCGTGATACTCCATCTCCCGCAGATGCTAGAACTGGTGCTGATACGAAAAAATCTAACAGTGAGGGTGATACTGAAATTATTAATGTTGATGAAGAACGAGGTGAGGACGCTTCAAATATGATGGCGTTGGAGGAAAGAACTGTTGAGCTAGACGAAAGCCAGGCTGGATCAGACCCTAGTAAAACACCCAAGTCTCGACCTCTACTAGAGCATGTACTTATGGAAGAAGACCAGGCTAGATCAAACCCTGGACAAAGTCATGTGGTTCAGGCTGGACCAAACCCTGAACCCATGCACGAAGACTTTGTTGCTACAGTTTACCCTTAAGTGCATGAAAGGTTGAAGCTTACATCGGAAGAGCAAGTTCACCTAGAGAATACACTAAGCTCATTAGGGACTCTTTCATCAATGAAGAATCTTGATGATGCATTTACCTTTGGTGATCAATTCCTTAATGACAAACCAACTGAAGAAGAACCATGTAAAGCTAATGTGGAAACTGAAGTTGAATCTATGGTAACTGTTCCCATCTATCAAACTTCTTCATCGGCTCCTCCATTATCCACTCCTATCATGGACCTCACACCTCCCAAACCAGTATCTCCTCCTGTTCAAGAACCCGTCTTTACAACAACAACAACACTTCCACTACCACTACCTCCACCACAACAAAGCACTACAGATCCTGCACTAGCTACTCGTGTCTCTGCACTAGATTAGATATGTGCTAACTTTGAGAAGAAACACAAGCTCCAGGACAAGACTACTCAAGCTCTTTCATCCAGGGTTTTTACACTGGCGAATCACGATCTGTACTTGAAGATTGACAATTACGTCAATGAGACCGTTAAAGAAGCTGTACACAACGCTCTCCAAGCTCCAATTTGTGAATGCTTCAGAGAGTTGTTAGAATTTGAGATGAAAGAAATTCTTCATGATCGGATGTTTGAAAGTGGCTCCTACATATCACATCCTAAACATGCAGCTCTCTACGACGCTCTTGAGGTTTCTAT
The DNA here is from genome assembly GCA_026074375.1 of Tanacetum coccineum. Lineage (NCBI taxonomy): Eukaryota > Viridiplantae > Streptophyta > Magnoliopsida > Asterales > Asteraceae > Tanacetum > Tanacetum coccineum. Next base: position 12,447 of record BQNB010074610.1, on the reverse strand, counting down.
GGATCGTGAAAATATGGAAGAGTTCATTGAAGCAACAGCAAAGTCTCGTAAGAAACGCCGTGATGACCAAGATCCTCCTCCACCTACTCCAAAAGACTCGGACTAAAACAAGAAGAAAAGGCATGATTCTGATGCTTTGGCTTCAAAACAACCTCCAATTCAGAAGCCCTCTGTCACACCCCGCCAAGGCGGAAACACGAGGCGTAACGTCATGGGTATCATCACAACACAATGGTGTCAACAATAGAGAGAACTAAAATGCATAAATCAAACAAAAATAGACACAAAGTGTCATGACAATACCTAACACAAGAAAAAAGGGGTCTTGTATTGAGGTAAAAGAGTCCCTCTAATACAAAGACATAAACAAAATATCCCAAAACCTAAAACATTCAAGTATCAATCCAAAACAAGTACAAAATGAAAACTAGGAGATAACTCCGCATGCAAGCCTACGGTCTCAATAGCCAATCTTCCTAACTTCACTTTCCTCAAGATGCTAAACTGAAAATGATGCTTAAAACGTCAACACTAATGTTGGTGAGAGTCATAGGTTTTAGACACGCAATAATACTCGCTTTTACTATGATTATCAAAACAAAGCAGGATAATAATGAACTATCATGAACCTATGCTAGCATGCAACCAAAATCAAATAAACATATTTACATACTTAATTTCACATTCGGGCTTAAAATAGCTGGCACTATAAGCAACCAAGCTCACCCAGAATGTACCACATAAACATATCACATTGGGTTGGCGTACCCATCCGCTCCCACTGTGTAAGCGTACTCATCCGATCCCAAATCAATATCACAAATCTCACTGAGTAGGCATACTCATCCGATCTCAAATAACACAAATCACACTGAGTAGGCGTACCCATCCGATCCCAATCAATGCCAACATGTAACACATAGTCATATAATAGACATGTAATGTCCATACGCAATTAAAACACATAATCACAGCAATGAAACATTTCAAAACATTTGCATCATTTCCATCCCAATTTAAAAATGATGAAACTCACCTGATGCACAGCTACTTCACAAATTCATTGAAATTAACTAAACACAAATAAAACACATGTTACACGCGATTAGGCTAAATGCCCAAGATGATGTAACAATCAATTGATGGACTACTAAGTTTATATTATGTTTATAAACCCTTTACCATACTTCTCATACCTTACTTATACCCTAATACTCTTAAATCCCTTATTCGAGTTTTCTAGTTTTTCAGCAGAATTTTGTATTCACTTTATGACCACAAATAAAATACTAAATCATCAAATTGACTTTTCCACTTTCATTCCCTACCTTCCCAATAGGTTATGAACTAATGTGATTTTTTTGAAAAAATAATATAGAGCCTAACTATTTTATAAAAATTCAACATCACCAAGTACTCAAATTCGGATCTGAAAGCACACCAAAAAGTTTGATTTTTCTAAAAATATGTAGACAATGATTTAGGACTTGTTCTTTGAGCAGGAATTGATAGACACATAAAATATGACCTCTAATTTTTCCCAAACCTTGACTCAACTTTTAAGTAGGGGTTTTACTCCTCGAAATCAGACCTAAATCTGACCCGAATTTACTGTTTCGACAACTTTTCTTGAAAAAATTATTTGACTAACTTTCCTACCTCAAAACCTTTCAGGGCTGGACTTTTTAAATACTAGACTCTTTGAACTTCACTTTAGGCACAAGATTCATACCAAAACTTAATTTTATCATTAAGATATCATTCGATCAACATGACATAAAATTCTGCCAAACCCTACTTTCAAATTAACGCGTTCTAATCTAAACCATTTACACCAACATGCTCCAAATCTATTCCGAACACACCCATATAGTTTTATATAGAAAATTTATGAACCCTAATTATCCATCAATTAAAGTTACTAATATAAGAAGATTAAACAATAACTTAATTGAAAACATACCTAAACCTTTCACTCGAACACACATGAATCAACACCTTAATTCATGAAAAAAAAATGTTTTTTCTTCCTTGGTGTTTAGGCTGAACAAAAGAGAGAGGGAGAGAAAAAATGTTTTAGGGTTTTCCTTTATTTTGTATTTATAATACCTAGTTTTCTAATTACACTCAAATTGGTTTTCTTTTCTTTTTTTCTTTTCTTTTAATAACCGGCCGAACAAACCCCCTTTAAATATTTTTTAATTTTTTTTATTAATTATTATTAAATACATATTTACTCTTATTTTCTTATTTTTATAAAAAAACCCTTTATTAATTTTGCAAACCTTTTAAATAAAAACTAGTTTTAAACTTACTATTTATAAATTTCATTTCATAAACTACTTTCCTAATTTAGAAAAACCTATGCTTAATTAACTTAAATACTAGACTTAATTCATTCTTAAAAATACATTATATATTCTTTACGCTCATATATCAATTATTCACCAAATTACACGATAACGCATAAAATCATGCCATCATTTCCATTGTCACAAAATGTGAACGAAATAAAAATAGCTACCAAAATCACAACTCAATCACTAATAGATGAACACGCATCACGGATTAATATCAAATACCCATATAAGATCACATAAGCACACAATTATAACACATATAAATACTTTAGTCAACTCTAACGGTTTGACTAACATGCTCAAGTCGCGGTTGTCACAGTATCCCCACCTTAGAGAAATTTTGTCCCAAAATTTAACTAGTGCGTTCAACAGCACAGTCAGCAAAAAACAGGGATACTTAGCTTTCATATGGTCCTCACGTTCCCACGTGAACTCAGGGCCACAATTTGAATTCCAGCGAACCTTAATGATTGGAATCTTACTACGTTTCAAACTCTTAACCTCACGATCCATAATTTCTACGGGTTCCTCGACAAAACGAAGTGTTTTGTCAATCTTGATCTCATCTAGTGGCACATGCAGATTTGCATCCGCCAAATACTTCTTCAAATTCAAAACATGAAATGTGTCGTGCACGCTACTCAATTCCTCGGGCAATCTTAATCGATAAGCTACAGGGTCGATCCTTTCAAGGATTTCAAATGGTCGTACATACCTCGGTGCCAACTTACCTTTCTTTCCAACACGTATTATGCCTTTCCAAGGCGACACCTTCAGTAACACTCGGTCCCCAACCTCAAACTCTAGTGGCTTGCGCCTATTATCAGCATAGCTCTTTTGACGATCTCTCGCCGCTTTGAGCTTTTCCTTTATCAAGACTACCTTATCCGTCGTCTCTTGCACAAATTCTGGCCCAATCAATCTATTTTCTCTAATTTCAGCCCATAGAACAAGCGACCGACATTTCCTTCTATACAGTGCTTCGAACGAAGCACATCGAATACTCGAATGGTAACTATTATTATAAGAAAATTCAGCTAACGGTAGGTGAACATCCCAACTGCCACCAAAGTCGATCACACATGATCTTAACATATCACCCACTGTCTAAATTGTACGCTTACTTTGTCCATCCGTTTGAGGATGATAATCCGTACTCATATCCAACCGCGTCCCTAATAACATTATCCAATGTGATTGACATAATTTTATTTTCCAAGTTAAAATTGACAAACACATTTCTCAACGTTTTAGCTAAAGCACTACCCGTGAGGGGAACCGAAAAGTCTTCGAATGCAATGACCCGCTACATCATTTGCCAAGTACCGGGTTCAATCCAATGTACGGTAACACATATGTAAGAACCGGGCTGCCCATGAGGAGTGGACCAAACATCCGTTGTTAGGTTGACATTAGTATTTAATTTAAGAAAACCATCAATTATTGCTTGTTTAGCCGTTACCCATAATTTCATTGCATCACGTTTGAGAGTAGTGCGATGATCGCTTTCTTTATATATATAAATAATATATATAATAATAAACTATACTACTTATATTAACCAAACCAAATCAAGTGACCCTTGAAAAGGTTTAAAGAAAGAAAATCAATGAAATCCGAGTAGTATATGATATTCCCGGGTCGTTATTCCCCAACGAGGAATGCAATGGAAAGTCGAGAGTCGGTTTGATATTTGATGTTTGAATGAAACAAGATTGGATTGGATTTGATTTCTACATCTACGGGAAAGATAAGTAAGGCAAACTAAAAACGAAAATTATTAAAGCTAAAACTCCTAAAAATGATAACGGGGATCCTAAAAACGTGACTTAAAACCTAATTTATCAAAACTTAATCCTAAAATAATTTTTTAACATTTTATAAATCCTAAATAACTAAAATGCAAGAACAAATAAAGGAAATCCTAAAACGAAAGCAATTAAGGTTAAAAACGCGAAGAAAACGAGAACGGGATCGAAACCCGTTCTTTGAAAAACCAAAATTTAAAATTTTAACCCTACAAAACCAAATTTAATTTTTCTAAGTCCTAAATGATAAAAGAAAATTTAAAAAAATAATTATATTTTTTTTTGATTTTTAGTTTATTTATTATGAATTAAAAATAGTTTTTATCTAAATTAAATATAAAAAATACTAAATTATTTTGGAAAAATTTGAAAAAATGAAGGAAAATACTTTAAGCTACTTAGAATGCAAGAAAAATAAGAGCTATGAAAAACAGCTTATAAATAAGTTGTAAATAAGCCACAAAGGGCTAATAAGAAAAAAGGGAAACAAGGCTTAAATTATTAAGTGTGTAGGGCTATAACAGATAGCCCTAATGGTGCTGATGGTTAGTGTGTGTGTTGTTTGGGACGTGTGTATGCAAAGGGAGAGGTCACAGGTTCGACCCCTGTGGCCTCTCCTTTTTAACAAACATTTTTTTTCTTTTTCTTTTTAAAAACTTATAAAATAAGCAAAATTAACAAACTTTTAAAAAGCTACTTTTTTCAAATCTTCAAAATAAGCTAAAATTAAGCAAAGAAAAAGGGTGACAGTTTCCTAATTAGGACATAGACAAAGTAGGCTAAAATTACTGGGCTTTTTAAGACATATTAAGCTATAAGAAAACAAATAAGCTAAAGATATACTTAGACTACTACCTAATAAGCACTAATGATTAGGGAATAAGCAAAATAAATAAGCTGAGAACACTAAAAAGCATTAAAGACAGCAAGCATTGAAAACTCTATAGGGACTTTTTACAAACTTTAAGCTAAGAGTAAGATCAAATGAGCACAAGAAATAAGCTATAAAGCACAAAAAACTAAACTATGATACTTAAACTACTCAAATAAGCTGGAAGTTGGCAAATAAGAAAAAAGAATAAGCTGAAAAAGGCAATGGGAAAGTGGCAAAAAGACTCAGCACATGCTGACTTGACCTTTTAAGCCTTTTTAAACCAAAATAAGCATTTGCAATAAGCTAAAACTTGAAAACAAATTATCTAAAACACTAAAATTATCTAAATAAGCTATATTTAAGAAAAATAGAAAAAGAAATAAGCTAGAAAAAGACTTGGAAACATGACTTAAATAAAACTGTTTTTGGCTTTTTGGTTTTTTAAAGGAAAAATTAGCTAATGCATGCCTAATTTTAAGCTACTAAAAGCTAACATAAAAACTTAAAAAGTAAAAACAGATGGAGGTTGATGTCTAATAAGCTTATATTAACAATATTAGACCTTTAAACAAAATTAAACTAACTTAAAATGGCTGTTGAAAATGGGACTCTTACTTTGGAAACTGAGATTTAATAAACTAAGACAGACAGATTTGGCTTAAAAGCAAAAGGGAAATTGCAGACCTATTCTAACTCATGCTACTGCATTTAAGGACTTAAAACAAGCAAGAAAACAATACTTAAAAAGAACCTAACCAAATAAGCCAGAAAATAAAACTATTCAAACTATGGCTACAACAATCCTAAGTTTTGAGTTATAAACTTTAAAAAAAAAATTAAACTAACTTATAAACTAAATTAAAGCTTGCTAAAACTTATTTGAGTGCCAAAAAAATAGTTTGAACACAATTTGACCCATTTTGGCCCCTTATCCCAAACACCCCTTTAAGAGTTTAAAAACTATTTTTACACTGATTTGTAAAGATTTAAGCTAAGAACTCTAAAGACATATGACAAGTAATCAATATAAACCACTAATAAGCATTCAAAACACATAAATAAGCACTTGTAAATAAGCAAAGATAAGCTAAAATTGACAGTTTTGAACAAAAACTTAAATAAATGACATGTAAGCAATAAAAAAGCATAAACAAACATTAAACACCATAAATAAGCAACAATAAGCAGTAAGGAACAGTAAATAAGCAGATAAACAGTAAATAAGCAAAAATGAAAAAGAAAGAACTCATAATTCCCTTTGCTCAAAACAAGGGTGATTAAGTTTACAAGAAGCTAATCTACAAGGTCTAGCTTGTCAAAGACAAGCTATTATGGTCTATAAGCTCTTCCCAGGCTAGTTTATCATCCAAATTAAGCTGAGGTAATTAAGGGGTGAATTTTCTTTTTGATTTTTTTTTAGATTTTTAAGATAGATAAGTAAACAAGCTTGTATATAAGCTTTGAATGAACCAGAAGCTTATATAAGAACTTAATGACAATATTTAAAAGACAATGTAAGTAAATGACAATATTTAAAGAGAACTTGAAATTTCATTAACTTGAAAAATTACAATGCTTGAATTTAAATGACAGAAATTTAAATGACAATAAAGTAATTTGCAATATTAAAAATGGTCTATTTTTGTTCTCACAAGACTTGAAAATTTGTTAATGAGCTACAATGCTTCTACTTATACTAAAAACTCTAAGTCTTGGTCTTCTTGTTATGCTTGTTCTGTGAGACAATTGAGCACTTGTGTTTCTTGTGTGAGTGAGTCCCAAAAGTCATCTCAGTCGTCCAAAATGTGTGTTCTCCAAGTCTTGTGATCAAAACCCTTGATTTTCTTGTCTTTTTTTCATTGACGAATAGGGTGTTAGGGGATTGCCAACATGGCAAATGCCCCATGTGATGAAGTGGGGTTAAGGGAAAGGGGTGGTTTTGTTTGGGGGTACAGTAGACGAGGTGAGAGTGATAGGGGTGATAAACAAGGGAAATTGGCAAGAAAACTTGTTTTGTTTAACTGGGTAAAAGGTTTGTGGGTTTATACAACTTCAGTCCCTGAAGTTGTATATTCTTATTGCAATGATGGTCCTTGTGGTGAAATAAAAGACTAACAGCCGTTTGGATGGCTGTTAAGTCTTAACAATTAAAGGTCTTGGGCTTAGGATTGGGCCTGTTTGTATTTAGAAAGGGGTTTGGGCCAATTTATGGATTTAGGGCTATTTGCTTGTATAAGTCTTGTCATTAACACTTAATGGGCTGCCCCGGCCCATTAGATAGGTAAGGGTCGGCCCATTAAGTATTTCTTCGGTTACAGCTTCGGCTTTGACCTTTAACTTTGACTGGGTTTACTTTGACTTTGACTTTTTCACGCTTTTCCATTCCGTGCTCGGTTTTGTCGTTTTTGGCTTTGTTTTTGTCCTTTTCGTGAATATCCGTTTCCTACACAATACAAATGAAAACATACAAATACAATGTATTTTTGGTACGTTTTTTGTCATTTAAGTCCGTTTTTAATGGAAAATGGTATGTGTAATTAAGCACATACCAAAATCCCCCATTCTAAACTATTACAGTGTCCTCACGGACTGCTATAAGTAAACACTTAGAAAACTAAGAATCTCAATCCCCCTCGACTAATTACCTCAAAAAGTAGCTAAGTGTTCATCAAGGGGAAATTAAAGAATCAATAGTTTAGAAAAGCCCCGTTTTGACCATTTTTAAATATTTACACTTATTCACACACATATTTTTGTATTTTCTATTTTTCTCATTTCATTTTTTTTACTTTTCTTTTTAAGCAACTAACTAACATGTTTGACTTTCGTTATTTTTATAACCATTAGGGTCATAGAACAAGAAGCGCCTATAGAATAATCTATAGATGTCCAAAGGATAAATTCATCGTCCTCGATTTTTCACTTGTCTCAAACCAAGCTTAAAACGAAATCACCATTAAATATAAGTTAAGATGCTAACACTACTCATATTTGTAACTTGTGAAACTTTTCACTCCTGACAATTATTATATCTTAGGTGAATGTGCCATTTTGAATTTCAACCATGGATCAACGTTTTGCAAAGTTTCTATGCTTCATGTTCCACCCAAGAATAATGAGTTTGAAGGCGTGATCATCCCATGTAGCGACTTTCGTCTCGGCACATCCCAACCTTGCGGCTAAGTGACCAGGCTTTTGACACCCCACAGAGACTAGTATCGAGACTTACGGACCTTTGGTTTCAAAAACTCTTAGGTTTCCCGTTTATACATAGCTTATTTAGAAAACCAACAACTTAAAATGAAATAGTCTTAGTTCAAAAGCATATTTAAAATTAAAAAAAAGAGATTTTCCCTATATTTATTAAATCACACTTAACATTAAATATAACCATGATGCAATCGTAACCCTCGACCTTTTAGAAGACTGCAACATCGGTTGTGAGCCAGCAAGATGCAACAAACTTTTATCAGTCTCGGATTATTATTCTTACTATGGGCTTTCTTTTGAAGACTGCCACATCGGTTATGAGCCGGCAAGAGGCAGTAAACTTTTGTCAACTCACAGTTTATATTATTACCTTACTCATCATTTTTTTTCATAAAACTTTATGCCACGATATATAGAGAAAATTTCTTTTTGAAAAATTTAAGTATAAATTTGAACTAAAACAATAATATTATTGACTACATTTCAAAAATTGTTGATTTAAGTTTAATTTTCAAAGATAGCATGTATTATTAGTCCGGTTAGGAGCTTATGGGAGAAAAAGCCACAAATTACACTTATGAGCTTGTAAGATTTCCAAATAATCCTTGTTTAGCGTCTAACTCACAATTAACTCTATCATTTTTGGTTCTTCGCAAAGATCTGCGAATGCTTAGTCTAAAAGTTAAGGAACAAGATAGAGCTCAACACGCTCGATCGAGTTAAAATTTATTCTTATTCTACCCACAGGAAAGTCAAAATTATGACAAAACACTTATTTTATTTTTGAAAATTTTTAAATTTTTTCATTTTTTGGTATTTTGGTGATAAAAACGGGATTACGTAAAAACAACGGCTGCAGGCATAATCAAATCGATAGATCCCCCCCCCATACTAGAACTAAACATTATCCTCAATGTTTTAAGAAATGTCTCTACGTCACTCTAAAGCCGTTTATTAAGTGTGCTAAAGATGAGCGTTAGTCGATAAGATTAGGATATTGGATTCCCAAAATAAAGCTGAGGATTTGAAGCTCGAGTGAACGAAGGACAAAACCACAAGAACGAGAGGCTTCAAAAATCCGAGACAATCCTGGACAATCATCACAAAAACACAAGCAAACGAGAAAGAAAGAGGCGAGCCTCCTCACAACACACAAAACACTTATTCAATACTGCTATTAATATTATACTAGGATAAGCATTGGTTGCCACTCACGAAGCGCCTTGTTTTTGTTAACCAAGTCACAAGCTCGACTCGACCCCGAATTCATTGGTCCATGGGGGAGCAAGTGGAAGATAAAGTCATCATCGGACTTCCCTTCAAGCGCCTCATTTTTGTTAACCGAGTCACAAGCTCGACTCGACCCCGAATTCATTGGTCCATGGGGAAGCAAGTGGAAGATAAAGTCATCATCGGACTTCCATTCAAGAGGTTTGGAAAAACATTGAATTTCATGAAAGTTCCACTCCGATGAGATACATCCGGCATAAAAGAATGATA